>VXAD01007022.1:316942-386381 GCA_013399195.1 Dicrurus megarhynchus
GGCTAGTGGGGGGGGGGGGGGCGGTTTCTTACCTTACAGATTTTACTTTGAGCTAGTAAGCAGGTATTGCTCAGGGATTTCCTCATAGAGGAAAAGCCACTAAAAATATGCTTTATTTCTTGATTAAAGGTTAATCTATTTGGGATTTGACTGTTACTCTGACTTCCTTTTTTTAGTATTGAAAGACAGTGGGGGTTTATTTTAGGATGTTTTAGCTGCCTGCATTTTGTTGAGATACTATATCTTACTTAGCATTTTGAAATGTAACATATCTGTCTTTTGGTTTGTGAAAAGTATCTCCATTTGATTGTTCTGTCAGTTTTAACCAATTATTAGTCAGGGTTTTTAGGTGCAGTATCCTTACTGTGTTTTCTAACACTGCTTTTCTATTAAGTTTTTATATACCCCCTCTAAGTTTTTATTAATTATACTGAATAGAAGTACCAGTGTTTCTTGTACTTAGGCTCTCTATTATATCAGCAGAAAGCATAAAACATCAGATTAAATGTTCAGAAGAAAGAACAGGCTGAAGTCCTACACTCCACACTGTGCTGGAGAAAATGTACTATGAATGCAATGTGTGGGAAAGGTCCTGGTAAATCCCAGGGAGAAGGCTGGCATTGCTGGGGCTTGTTCCCAGGGACAGGTGCTCTGGCTGTTGGTGCACATACAGAAATGTTGTACCGAGCACGCTCTGTAGTCACTGCTTGTACCAGTCGTTTCTCTTGCTTTGAGCTGAGAATGCAGCCTTATGAAGCTCTTCTCAGGCTATCTGGACCACTTCCGTAGTTCAGCAGGAGTAGGAGCCATAATTTCCACTACAGTGAGTACAAGTAAAGTTAAGTAGAAAAGATGGTCTATGCAGAAGGCTGCAAGAGTTAATTGCACATACCTGATAACACAATTCAGTAATTTGGGTCTGCTGGGTACTCTAGTTACTATTACTATTTTCTCTTTGATTATGAAAATAAATAGTTGTTTTGATGACTGTTCCGTGAACAGTTGAACAATAATTTTGTCTTGAACATTTTCAGCAGCTACCTGCATTTATAAAAATTGTGGTAATATAAATTACCCTATTACATACCAAAAAACTTAAGTATTTATGAAAAGAATAAAGTTCATGAAGTCTTTATAGCTGCACTTTAATTGCATTGATAGTAAATGAGGAATATTCCGAATTTGGAGTTAGAAACTTGGCAAGATTGGGAATTGCTGGTACATTTTTTTCTTCTCTCACATGAAGAGTGACTTTTCAATTAGTTTGCTTCATTTCTACCTTGGCCAAATACACTGAAAATTGGGATATGTTGCAAAGCATCTTTGTTGTAGGTTTGCAGTTCAGGCTATTAGATAAAAGGAAGCTGTATTTAAAACCTCATATAGTTTTACTAACTTTCCCAGTAATGTTAACAGAATTGTCTCGACCTTTGCAGTGTTGTTTAAAGTGCTGACACAAAAGAAAGCCTGAACTATATCAAATACAGATTTTTTTTTTTTTTTCTATACAAAACTGCCATTTCCTTGTTTCTATCCTGCTTTGTTCATTGTAGTCAAGTAGTTTCAAGCATATTCCTTTCATTGACTTCTTTTTCTTTCAGCTAGAGTTAGTCCTGTTGCACCAGTGCTATTCAGGAAAAGATGAACTGATAGTAACTCTGCTGTGTCTCTCCTGTGACCACACCAAAGTACTTTAGACCTTCCTAATCTTGCACTGTGTGATAAAAGCTTTAACATCCTTTGCTGTTGCCCTGATACCAGTGCAGCTGCCTCACCCATGGTTCTTGTTATCTCATTACTAACATTACATTACTTATATTGGCTAACTTGAAAAATCTGCTAAAATAAATTTCCAGTGATAACTGGCAGGAGAGGCAGCACTGTTGCACGGCAAGTGCTTGTGAATCATTTAAAACAAACATGCATCTGTCTTCGATTTCAGTGAGAGTGTGTTTCTGTGATTCTTAGTGTCTTTCTTCATCTGAAGCAGGCACCTGCAGAGCAAGGAGTAGTTAAAATGGAATAGATGTTTTAAATTGGAGAGAAGCATTTACTAAGTACAATTTTACAATTATGTGGACAGATACGTTCTCCCAGTTAATGCTCTCCATTGTACACGCTCCATCTGACAGTCTGGATACATTGTTTGTTGTCAGGCAATCTTCCTCTGTACGCTGAAGCTTCTTGACACTCTGCCTTGCTGGAAGGTGTAACTCTAGCAGGAAAGCAAGACGGAAAACAAAAAACAGCAAAGAAAATGCAGGATTCCCTTAGGGCAATAAGTTTTGCTTTTATGTAGCAGCCATTTTCTGACAGGACACATAACAAGTTCCTTGTATTTTTCCCTTGTGTGACTTTCCATGTTCCACACAAGGCATACAGAGATGTTTATACCTTTTTCTATTTCATTAAAGCACTTCCTGGAGGAACAGTTCCTTTCCTCTCTATGGTTCTGCATGGCTTGTTTTGTATAGAATTATAGACAAGAAGGGAGGTTAATGTTACTACTTTTTTCAACAGGAGCAAAATATGTGGTTTTTTAAGTACTATACTTAAGCAGGCTTGCAGGCAGGATGAGAGAATGTAAGTAAATACAGCTCTTACAGGCATCTGGTTTATAGACAGTAATTTTTTATCAAGCAAGACAAAAGCCTTGACAAACTTTATATAAATATAAATAATATCCTGAAATCTGATCACTCATAAATGTGTACTGATCTGAAACAGTCTTCAAAACAGTAGAAATGATTTATTCTTATCTTTTGTAATGCTTATGTCTTCATCAGAATATCTCTGAATGAAATTCCCTTCACTTTGACATAATAGTAACATGGAAATCAGGAATGTCACTGGCAGGAGTGATGGACCTACAGTGTTTTAAAAATGGAGATAGATATGGATATATATATATATTCCATATATATTTATTTAAAGAACAGATTCCCCTCAAGAGACTATCAGTAAGGATTTGATGAATTTTATCTTTTGGGGGTGGTGGTGCTTGAAAAAAGAATGGTGAAGGGGTGCTTCAAAAGGCATTAAAATATTAGTAATTAGCTTAGAATTTTATGCTAACAAACCATTTTAGCATGGTTCTCTTCAGCTTTTGTGACACAGGTGCCTTTTGAATAGTATTAAAAATATGTTAGTCTAAAGACAATTTTTATCCTGCTTTGTTTTAGATAGAGCAGTGTCAGATGTCCCATATTGGTCTATCATATAGAGAACAGTAGAATGAGCAGAATTAGAAACTTGCCTTTTTTTTTTCTTTAGATGGTTCTCTTTATCTTCCCAAAGGAACATGGAGAATGCTTTTTAGGCTAATGTTTCTGTGAAGCTCTCATTTATGGTGTTTCAGATGGTAAAGATGCCATGTATGAGAGATGGATCTGGACCACTACTGCTCTTCCTCCTAAAGTCAAATTTCCCTGGACCAAAGAGGAGATGTGAGGCACTGATGTGGTGGTTTCAGAGCTGGTTTTCAATTCTAACTCTGCAGCATCAGCTTGAACAAGGTCACCATAGGGATTTGAAAAGCAGACCAATGTTTAAAGAAATTCAAACTGTTTCTGCCATCTGAAACAATGTGAGATGTGTGCAGGAGCAGCTCTCCAAACCTCAGAGCTCAGTGGTTTTAAAAGCCTAAGAGAAATGCACCTTTGAATTTTGATGCAGTGGTTTTATGTATCATATAAGATTACTGTCTTGGACGTTTGATTTTTTTATAATGGATGGAAATAACTCTCGGCTCTGCCTATGGCTGCTGATATGTTAAAATCCTATATGGTAAATCGATTTCAGTGCTTTGGGTGAAGGTCTGTAAGTGATTCCAAGTTAGGAGTTTTGGCTGATTTCCATTGCCAGGCCCTGGGCTAAGAACTTGTATCATCCTTCAAAATAAACAAACCTATGAGTCCTTTCGCAAAGAAACTAAATGGTAAGTCTGATTGAGATGTAATTTGTTTTGCAAATAATTTATTTATCTTTGAAAAAGAGAAATGCTAATTTTAGGTGAAAAGACTGCCTAGGTACAGTGACCACTTACAAGATTTTTTTTTTTTTGGGGGGGATGAATTTAAATGCATATCACTGTTAGAAAAATATGAAAAGTGGCAAGTATACCAGGGAGATAACAGAATGTAGACATAATGGTATGTGTAATGAAAATTTACTGAACAATAAAATAGATGTTGGCAACACAGATTTCTTAGAGAAAGGCAATGACACATGACATAATAGAAACACAAAGTGTAGTGCTTTGTGTTACAAATAAACAACTCCCTTGAGAAACTTGAAGCATCTTGTTAAATGGAGACATTACTTCCACTGGACTGAAATGCTCATTTTTACTACTTCTGCTTTTCTTATGACAGCATATTTATATTAGGCAAATGATTTCTCTGATTCTTCTGAATGCAGATGCACTGCTGAAAGTTCTCACATTGGTGTAATTATTCTTCCTTAGGAATTACTATCCTGTAACATTGATTTATATCAGTAAAGTGTGTCTGTTCTGTGGCTCTTATTGGTGGGATCAGGGGAATACTACAGCACTAGTTAAGGTATTTCAGCTTAGAAAACGCTGAAATTGTTCAATTGGTGGGTCTGGATAAAGGAAAGTTTGCTGTAGTATCATCCTTAGGATAAATGTGACCAAGGACTGTACTGTTGCTGCTACAGTTTTTCCATCACACGTAGAGTGTGGTGTTTGTGAAAAGAGAAATTTCCTCATAAAAATCGTCTCTGCTCAGAATTTTGATCAGTGATTTCACCTTATTTCTCATGACTGATATAGCTAGGCCATAAGGCAGACCTTATCTTACATATATACAGATTATGTGATTTTGAATTCTGGTCGAAACCGACCTTTTACACATCAATTATCTGTGTTTTTTTTAAAGCTAGACTACTAAGCCTAGTAATGCTTAGAAAGTATCACAGCTTTATGAACTCAAGAAAAGCATTTAAGATAAAAGAGGGTAGGTGAGAGAAAAGACTTTGGACATAAAGGTTAATAAGTATTGAAAATACTCAACATTGGTCTAATTCAGTTAATTTTGAGAATATATGCAAAAGCTTTCTCACAATGTTTTCTGAAAAGGTGGAAAAAGATTCTTTGAAAGCATTCTGAAATTATTCTCACTAGTGTGAAATACCTGCTATTTTGTTCTTGGCTTGGCTGTGCCAAACTTTTATGTCTTATTCCTGTACTAATACACAGATGCCTAATGTAGATTATGTGTTATGTGAAAAGTTATTGAAATTTATGGGAAGTTATAAAAACATCTTAGGATAATTTTGCATTTGCTTCCAGTTTCTGGAGCTCAAGACCTTGTCTTTGACAGAATCTTCAAGATCTGGAGGATTACTAAAACCCTTTGCCGTTATGTTTCAAGGAAAAGGGACAGCAACTACTTTAATCTCCAAGGACACTTCAGCTGTGACTGTTGGGGTGGTTTGAGCATCCCAGCCACAACCTGTAAAATCATTTGTGCAAATCCTATTTGTGTAGGTGCTTAAATATCTGCTTGAAAAGCATGATGTAATAATTATCTTGCAAACATTTGGACTGAGAGAGATGCTAATAAAAGCAGGGAAACAGAAAATGAGGGCAGCAGTGTTGGCCTTGCAGTACCTGGCTACACTGCAGAACAAGGTGAGATGAGCTGGTCAGGTGAGATTTCGGTGCAGTGGCAGAACTGCCGGGAGAGGTGGTGAGGGTGGCTGGGGATCTTGACATCAGAATGCAGGACATGGCAGGGATGGTATAAAATTGCACTGAGCATCTGTCACTGTTTTGGGGGACCAGGTACCTCCCTGCCAAATGGGTAAGACCTTTTTGTCTCATCTTAATAATAACACATTTCCTTCTTACCAACTTGAAGTTTGAAAGCTGGCTTTCCTTTTTTGAAGGTTGTGTGCTTGTTTTAGGAGTGCATGGTAAATGGGTTAGCTTTAAACAATTATCAGGCATGTACTTCTTTTCAAGTGATTTGAGCACGTTGCATTTTAGAGTTCAGAAATTCAGACACATGACTTAGCCATTTGTGTATTTAGGGATGTTGTATAGGATAGAATGTTCTAGGTGTCAGAATGATCTGGGAGAACTGGCACATACAGGCTTCCAAAGTTCTTGCTATGAAATCATGCACAAAATGTTCTAAGATTCAGGTAAGATTAATCTCACCTAAAGATGTCATGTGTTGGTTCTTTTTACTGTCTAATTCTCATTTTTGCAGATCTTGATGCAAAATGGCAATTTCTTTGTTGAATTTGTCTTAGTTATTTTGTTGACCTTTATATTCTTCTTTCCAGTCACATCACTGTAAGTCTTGCACAGGTTCAGATTTTTCCTTCTCAGAAAAGCCAATTAAACATTGGTTTAAGCTTACATGACATGAAAACTCTTCAAGGAAATCATATTATCATATTTTTGTGAAAACTCAGTTTATTTGCAGTTGCTGATGCATAAGATCTAGATGAAGTTGAATGGAGAACCAGGCTAGCAAGAATTAAAAGTGTCTGGCATTGTATTGCAAACACTTTTACCTGCTGAGCTATTCCTGCACAAGATACAGTAGGCATGTTGAACAAAGAGAATGGCTGAAAAATATATAAACATATAAAAAGCCCCTAAATTACTTGGTGATTTTTATAGGCAGCAAATCCAACAGGTTCCAGTTTTAGACTTTCTGCTTCTGCACTTGTGTCTGAAGAGCTTTAATTTATTCTGAGAGTGGCTTTGGTTTCCTTCAGTTCTGGAATGGACTGGACCTTGTCCCCTTAGTGACAGGCTCTTCAAGCCCTTAGGGGAGGCCCTTCAGACCTCTTTCAGGAGAGGTTCTGAGTGCATTTCCTGATCTCCTCTTGGCTTCAAGGAGCTAGGTCAGGTCAGAGACTTAAAATAGCTACCACTTCTCATATCCACGTTTCCTTGGTTCATGACGTTGGTTATGTGAACTGTATGATCTGCATAACCCCTTCGTTCAATCTTTGTGCAAAATATCTTTAGCAGAAGAGTAAGGTGGTGCTTTAGCAATCTTGGAGTTATTTATGGTAATAGTAAAGTTTTTGTATTTAAAAAAATCAGGAAATTTGAACTGTTTGCAGTGTCTTGTGTAGAGTGCTGTTACTAAGGAGCAGCTTTTGCTTTAACCTGCAGCACTTTGTTAACAATTTCTATGGAAAAAATGAAGTCGTTTAATCCAGATCCCCTTCCCTCCTCTTCCTCAGGATGGACATTTTCTCTCATCTCATCTTTGCTTATCCCATGATCTCTGCATTTACTCATCTTTGGCATGACAGATGTGATGGATGTGCAAAGGGTTCTGAGTTATTGCCAGGCTTTAAGCTCTAATTTGCCTCAATATAATACTTTCATATACTTCTTTCTTTGTAAATTATTTTTCAAACTACGAATAACATCAGTAAAAAGGTTCATTAAATAGTTTGAAATTGTGTAATACCTGATCATAATGACTTGTTACTCACAGGTAACTTGGAAGGGTGAGTGCCACTGCTGCAGCCTGTTATGAGGAAGAGTGTTGGCTTTAGCTGATGTTGAGGGAAAGGGTGTGTGGAGTTACAGCCTCTTCCATGTGTTGAGAAACCAGCCAGGAACCTCTGGTCTATGAAAAGAATTGGTATGGTAACCACTGGGAAACTATGGTACTTCTGAGTTGAGGAGGAGAATATATTTGTCAAGGATCCTGAAAGCTAAATCGTGTTTCCAGTGGCTGTCCACGTACATAATTTATATCTATAAAGACTGTCAAGATCAGACCCATTGCCTTGACCCTTAAGATAGATCTGGAAAATCTCTGCTTCTTTAATGTGCTTTTGTTTGTATAGTTGTTGTTGGGGTTTTTGCTTGGGATTTTTTATTAGTTATGGCGAATTTGCCTCTGTGTGAGGTATTTCTTAAGAGGAAAGTTGGTTCTCAAGCTTATCTTGTACAACACAGTAAATGGACCCGCTTTTCTCCTTGTCTACATGTTTTCAAATGGCAAAAATATAACCAGGTATTAACTTTTGCTCCAGGAGCTCAAAATGCCAATTTGATGGTATCTTACCACTGGCCAGTTCTGAATCTGTTTCCAGAATAAGTGACACAATAAGGTGGTGCTGATGTAGTTAAAGCAGAGGAGTAGGATGCCTTTTCTATGTGCAAATGTTGTCTTGCTCAGTAGGTGATAATGCTGTGTCTTGCTCACGGGTCCTTTTTGCTGGATGTAAACTCCAGCTGTTACTGTTACAAAGATTATAACACAAGTTATAACGAGTTCTTAACACCTTGTACCTGCAATGGATAGTCCCTTTGAAAAAGGGTGTAATGTCTGTAATCTGAGATGTACTTTAATGTACTTTACAAATAGAAGGAGCTTACAATTATCCAATACTGATCCATGGCAATGACCATCTTAAACATGCACTCAGAAGTTGGATTCAGTTTAAATTTGTGTTTCCATTTCATCCATGACCTACACAACAAACACCAGCAAATCTTTTTTTTGATAATCTGTGCAACTGAGGAATTACTTTCTTTTTCATCTATGAAATTTATTTTAGATTATTGTAATGAGGTACTATAATTCAGCTTTTGATGCATTGGAATCAAACTGATGCCAATTCAGTAGTTGATAAATGATTTGAATGTATGGGTTTTTGCTAAACTTTGATATTGCAATTAATAGGACAGATACATGCTTCTTAGTTGGTTTACTTTTGCATTAGTATTTGTGGAGGGAGGAGGTTGTTTTAGGCTTTTTCATGTGCAAAGCCCTGGAAGTTCTCAAGTGGGCATTCAAACCTTATTTTTGAAAACCTTTATGGTTGCAGATACCAATGCAAGATTGTATTTTGCATGTTTTATGAAAAATAGCCATTGCTGACTTGGACTGCAATAATGTTCTGAGTTTGCAAGCTCTGGGAATGTTCACAGGTATTCAGTGAACTGGGAACACCCTTGGGTTTATCTTTTTTTCTTCATTCCTCGTATTGACGATGCTCCGCAGACATCAATGAACTGGCCCTCGTTAAAGCCACAGAAGTTGAAGTGATGTGTGTAAACTTTTCTGTGACAGAGCAAAGAACTGAATTCAGGTATCACAAGCTGCAATCTGCCAACTACATTACATAAATTTGCTTGCTGAATAAAATTTCGAAAGGAATTTTATGTGAAGTGTAAATTAAACAAAATAAAGATTCTACTTTTTATTAACAATAAGTAATTTAAATAATTTCAAACCTCATTGTTACCTGTAGTCTAATTTGAACTTCAGGAAAAGGGGCAGTTCAGGGACGCTTTAAAGAAAAACAGGAGGTTTTTGGTGTTTTTGTTCCCTCTGTTTTTGGAAAACCTGTATATTTGAAATTTTTTTGGCATTAAATAAGGGGATTAGAAGAAGAGGAGAGGCAAAAAGAAAGAGGAAAAAGTAAAGCTCGCCCTAGAGCAGTCACTGGGGACACTATCATTTATATTTAAGATAATTGTGAAAGGTGGTAAAAAGAGCATTTTAAAAGATTTGGTATTACTGCCTGTGTTCTCAGACTTCCTGCTGTCTGCTGATGACAGCTGCTTCATTGAGATTATTGGTTGTGGCTTTTATTGTAAGAGTTTGGAAGCTGTTAATAAATAATGTATGAATAAACCAAATGGAAGCATATCCAAATCTGCTTTGTTAGCAAACAGACTTACAGGAATATAACAACTTTTTGAACTTGCAATGCCTAAAGTCAGTCCTTAATGACAATATGTGCAACAACTTTTTCATGCTTTTTGTCCCCAAATGACGCCTTTATACTCCTATGAGTGACTTTTCAATGGGAAGCTTTGCATGAAAATAATGGGAAATAGGAGATGCGGCAAGAATCTCTAAATTCATTGGGTAATTAAAAAGAAAAATTCTTTATCAAGTGAATTTAATTTTACTGCAGCTTGTACTTAAACTGGGAATGCCTGCACTTTTTGGTAAGATGGTGGAGACAAGAACAACATATGACCTCAAAATAATCATGATGCTACGTGGCTCTGGCTGCATTGCTGTCTTTGTATGTGAACTACTGGATTGGTTTTTGTTTGGCTTCATGTATTTCTTTCCACTCCTTGTTTATGTTTGTGTTTTTTGTTGTCTCACTTATTTGTGTAATTCTACACCTTAAGTTCATTCATGTCCTTTGTGGGTTTGTTCTTTTACAGCAAATTGCCTGGTATAAGGCTTAGGTCTTTCCTACATTGGAGTGAACCATTGGAAATCCTTTTTTCCAAATGCTAATTCTTGGGTGTAATAATGGTTTTTGCTTCAGTTGCAAATCCACTGGATTCATAAAACTTGAACTCTTCATCAGCAGTTACCTATGTTGGATCACTGTGGGGTACCTTCCTGTTAGGCTGGGAAGAGTCTATTTAGGATTAGAGTTAGGTCTGTTTTCTAAAGGGTAGGTAACCCTTTGTGCCTTATTTAGATCTTTGATTCCATACCTGTTAAATTCAAGGGATGCAATTAGCTGTGATTGTTGTTGTTGCTGTTGCACTATGAAAGGCATATAATTCTCCTCTCTCCTTTCCAGCCCTGGCTCCCTAGGCCCTTCAAAAAAAACCCCATAAAAACAACCCATCAAACTCCAAACTCCCAAGAAGGTAAAAGGACCTTGGGTTTTGGGATGACTTTTAGAAAAACTCATTCTCAGTATCTTCTTTTCTGAAGTTATGTGCAATCACCTGTACTGTATCATCTCCTATTTGCCTACTGCTGCACAGTTTCACTGATGTGGAAACATCTCATGGAAAAGAAATTCAAGATTGTTGTCTTTTTACTGCATTGAAAAATATCTAGAGTTTTACAAAGCTTTCAGTAAATGATTTGCAGTCCATTTAAGGAAGCTGGCTGAGCTATCAATAGATAAGTCAGGTTTTTGCTTGTCTGAGGTATCCTTGAAAGCCTGAATTTCCTACTTGAATTTAACAGCGGCAGTTGTTCTAGAGTGAGCACTGAAAAAAACCACTGCATATTTTTATCAAGCTCTTCTTTGCTGAAATTTTAATGAAGGCTGCTGAGAGCATTTATTTTTGATAATATAAAATTATTATTTTACTTTTAAAGTAACACACTGTTTTAGAGACCACTTTCAGATCTGAGATTTCCTTAGTTACTCTGCCACAAAAATAATAGTATTTTCAGCTTTGGAGACTGAAGGTAGATTAGATCTTGCCTTTTTACTTTTATGATTCATAATCTGGTCCTATATTCCCTGTAGCCCTGCAGGGAAGGGAGCATCTCAAACTCTGGGTGAACAAGTTCTGTGGATCTTGTGGTTAACCCCAGAGTGGGGAATGGAATGTTTGTATAGGTGTGTGCTCATGGAGGCCTGGGCCTTACTGTGCTGGTTTGGGCTGGGTACAGTTAATTTTCTTCACAGTAGCTGCTCAGGAGCTGTTTTGGAGTTGAGCTGGAAACAGTGTCAATAACTCAGGGATGTTTTAGTTATTGCTCTGCAGTCAAGACCCTTACCCAGCAAACTGATTTTACCTCAGCACTTGAGTTTGCACACCTTTACTCTTCTAATTCCCTCCCCCATCCCACCAGGGAAGGAGTGATCAACTGGCTGTGTGGGGCTGCGTTCTGGCTGGGGTTAAACCATGGCAGTCATATATTGTCCCTCCTTCCCCCTGGAGGGGCAGATTTGGTGTTGCACTGTGAGAAAGGGAAGTTGAGAGTTTTGTGCTGCCCTGTGAACTTGACAGTTGGACTTGATGATCCTAAAGGTCTTTTCCAACCTAAACGTTTGTATGATTCTATGATTTATTGCTTGCATACATTATTTTTCATTCCTAGGTATAAAAGGCATAAATGAACAGATTCTTCTCATGAGTGATTTCTCCCTGGCTATTATATTATTTACTTGGCTGATGGCTTTTTAAATGCTCTAGATTTTAGTAATGTCCAGAGACTTCTTTGAGGTAGAGGTGCTCCAAACCATCTTGCCTTTCCCATCCTCTGATCCAAAGAGAATAGTGAATTGGGTGAAATCTGAAAGTGGGTCTGTAAGGAACAGCGGTGTTCCCAAGGGTTTTACAGAGTTCCAGAAAAAGGTAGGATTTTTATAGTGGAAAACTATGAAAGACTTGGAGTATTCCCCTAACCTGAATCTTCTGGAGTGAATAGGATGGCTCGAAGGATGGAATGTGGCAGATGTAATATTTCTTGTGTTGCCTGTTTCTCAAACACAATCCTAGCAGTGATGTGCTTAACCTGTTGGCAGTTTGTAATCTTAAAGTAACCAACCAACACTGGCATTACAATTTGGGTACTTGTTTTATGTTAGTAGAAAGAGAAAGGACCAGGGTTATTATAAGAGTTGTCTTTTTGCACCATGAGATGTATATTTTTGGTATATTTTGGTATACGTTTTGTGCTCTGCTGTTGGTCCTTTTACCTGTTGGACCTTTTACTCATGTTTGCTCTGATTTTTTCCTGGTTTTCATTCTCTTTTTTTTGAATCTTCCTCTGCTTTCTTTCATACTAGTTTTTCCTAGCTATAAAATACTTAAAGATTTTTAAAGTTCAGGGTAACTTTGATTGGAAAAATCAATGTAAAGTGCTAACAAGATTCAGGCAATAATAAAGAAAAGACTGTGGGTGGACACTTTTCTGTTATGGTTGATGGCATTCCCACTGAGAAAATAATTTTAAAGATACACTGCTAACTCTTTTTAGGTATTAGAAGTAATCAGGTGTTTTGGAGCATCTCTGGTGTTAGAAGTATGGGGGAGGAGGGGGATTCTGCAAGTTCTCTCTTCCCTTTGTATAAAGATCATATGATGACAGCTCTCACTTTTGGGTTTGTGGTCAGTGAGAGAAGGCTATGTGCTCTTCACCTAGAAGCTCTCAAAGTACAGTTATAATTCAGCATTTTTGATGATTATTTCAGTGTGTATTCTCTTGTGTTTTTGCTTTTTAAACTATGAATGATAGACTTTGAGAAACAACACTGATGATTTAAAGAATCACTTATGATAAAATATCTCTTTCTGGGAATTTAGGTTCCAGTAGATTAGCATTATTGATCGTTCTCTCCTCACGTACTCTCCAGATGATTTTAGATATCTGAAGTTATTATTCATTTCTTGTCTTTTGTAATTACCAGTACAAGAGATAAGTGAATTAGAAGACAACAAGGATGCCTTCTAATTGTTCTAATAAATTATGTTAATGATTTATGCTTGCAGTCAGGTTTAGTGAGAACTTGTTTGAAAAAGTGACAACTTCTCTTATAGTGCAAGCAAATACAACTTCAGTTTTCTCTGACTGAAATTTACTGGTAGTAGATTTGAGACCCTGTATTAGAGGATTTGGGCTCTCCAGGTGCATTGCAGGTTCTTAAGCATCTTTTCCCACAAGGTAGTGCCAGTAAACTGTTCTGTGTTTAGTTGCTGGGAAAATCAGGCAACTTGCTAATTTACCCTATGCAGTTCTTAAATAGTGCAGGAGGACAAGAAAGTGTCATTCCGACAACCAGAACACTTTTGAAGGTTTTAGTACTGAAATATTTACTGCTGGCCCAGCCTGTCCACTGAGTCCTTTCCAAGGTGTATCGTGGTACCTGGGACAAAATGCACTTGGATAGTGTGCAGAAGTTTAACATCTGTGTAGTTGGTTTTTGTCCTTTTCCTGTATTAGAGCAGTTCTAGGCTGCTCTGCAGGGCTGTAGAGTTGAACTTCTGTAGTGACATCACGCAGGCTTTTGATGCCTGTGGAAAACTGTTGATGGCCTCCCCTCTCCCTGATGGCTGGGATGGCATTGCAAGGCTCACAAGGTGCTTACAGACCTGCCAGGCTGTGGGTAATTAACCAAGGACTGAGTTCTTTGCTTAAAATTAATAAGATCCTGCTTGTGGCAGCATGAATGACCAATGTACATTAAAAACACATGAAACAGAACAATTGATAGTGGGGATGGGGTAGGGGAAAGAAGATGCCACACAGATTTTAAGTATATTCTACTCAATGCAACCCCTGATTACCACCTTTTCCTCAACAGATCTCCTTTTGCTGACAGAGTATTTCTGACCACTTAAATCTAACAGGTGATCTCTCTCCAGAAAGAGATGGAGTAGTTCTCACTAAACTAATCTCTGCATTCACTCTTATTTAGAAGAAATACTGAATATTTTGTGTCTCCTGGTCTGAGAGGAGTGCTTGCATGATCTATAATTAATACCATTAATGGGATATTTTACTTTGAATAGTTGGCAACAAAGGATAACAAGTACTAAAATATTAATAAAATCTTCGTTATATAACATAGAAGTATTTCCCTAGACTTTCCTCTGCTCATCTATTATTGGTAATTTTTTAAATGGAACACAAGGTACAGGTGGAATGATTTGAGCTGTGCCTGAGCTGCTTAGGGTTTGTAAATATGCAATAAATAATTTCAGAATAATAAGATCAATTAAGACCAGTAAGAGATTTTAAGATCACTTAAATTCCATGTAGACATTTTGCATTCAAACTTTAAGCTTTACAGTTGGAAGGCCCACCCTGCATAATGAACAAAGCAAATTTAACTAAACATACTTTTAGCTTTTGAGACACTGTTACACACAGAGGGTGTGTAAAAGGGAAGTAATTGAAATATTTAAGTACAGAAAATATTTGTAAAAGGTATACCCATCCTTCTCCTGGCTACATGAAATTGTAATGGGTTACCTTTTGTTTTTATCAGTTGTGCTGCATCTGGCTATTAAGTCCACTTTCTGTGTGTGTGAAGAAATACCTTGCCCTTCATTAGTTTAATCTAAAATTCAAATTCTCATTGCAGTGTGTAATGGCATTAGAAGTACTCAGACAAATGAAATGATTCAGTATGGTAACTTTGAAGAATCTAATTTCCATTCAGGGAATAATTTTTATCATCTGGCAAAAAGACAAAACTCTGAATTTTACAGTGGCTGCTTTCTTTTGTAACATTTTGTTGCATGGGGTTTGCTTTACTGTTAATCCACGATCAAATCCACTCATAAGTGCTTATCTGATCTTACAGACGTTTAATCCACATACAGATTTTAATCTGCCTGTTCTTCTCTTTTGCATGTTACTGTGGTCTCTGCTAGAGTAATTCTTGTTCTGATGCAGTTTTGAATCATGGCTTTATTTGGGATTTGTACCTACCTGCCTCTGTAGTACCATTACAATTTGTAGCATAATTATGCATGTAAGGCATTTAAAAATATATACATGGTGAATATGATGCTTGGAAGATACCTGTGCTGTATTCAGTTTGTCTGTAATTTTTTTATAATCTTTTGTTGCTGTGAATATTTATAAACAAGATTAAATTATTCCTTGAAAAATTTTAGTCTCCTTCCAGTAGCAAAGCAAGACTCTGATAACCTTTATTGGTATTTGTTCTGAAATACTGAAAATTCACCAACTTGAAAATGGCATCTAGGCTGTGTGTCCACCCATGAATAACTGGTATTGACTCGTTGCGTTGGGTGAAGTTGCTTCCAGGATTGAAGAGAATTCCATGCCTGGCTGACAGCAGGTCACAGCCTCAGGCTGCCTGGGGGGATGAACAGAGGTTGTAACAACGCTTTGGAAGGAAAGCTGGAGAGAGCTGCTGGTAGAACAACTTTCCACTGTGCTCATATTTTCTGTCTAACCTCGAGACCCTTAGATGTCGTTCTTCTGATGAATTCCTTCTGGAGAAATCTGGGCTGCTTTGAAGTTAGTGGAAGTTCACTGATTCTAGAATCAGTGATGTATGTATGGTTTAGTTAATGAATTTGGATTGCAGAACACCACATTTTCTGCTCCTATTTTGTTAATTTTGTTTATTATTATTATTTATTATTATTTATTATTATGTAATAAGGAAAAGGTTAAAATTACTCTGCTTAAGGCAGCTCTCAATCTGAAGCTTTTTGTAGATGTGCAGGAAGGTGATCAGAGCATTGCCAACAATCTGTTGTAAATCCTTTATATGTTTTTAGAAAGCTTGTGCATAATTAATCTTTGCTTGAAATTATTCTAACCAGGGAAGAAACCTCCCCAGATAAGCATGAAAAACACAGTGGATGTTTCTAGGTGCTTCTTTCCTGAAGATTTTATGGCTAATTCCCAAGTGAAATTGAAAACCATCCAGTCAGCCACTGCCTGCCATGGCAGGGACCTTGCTGATCAGAGTATTTGAGACATTGGGGTTTCTGTACAGCCTTGGATTTCACATCAAGACAAAAGTATGTTTGCTACTTTATCATGTGTAGCAAAACATGGTCTGAAATCTCTGGTTGACATGGACATGCTCTTAGAGGAAAAAAAAAAAGCATGAAAGTCAAAATCTATTAGGCAATTTCAGGAATAGGGTTACAGTAGTGGCTGTGGCATGACATACTGACATAAAGTATGTCTGTTATCAAATCAAATATTGACTTGATACTTCAGTTATAGGCTTTGGGCAAATATCTGTTGAAACTTAAAGGTTTTCTTGGCCTTAGCCTGGTTCCTTTTGGCTGATTCTAATCTTTTTTTCTCTTCTGGTAATTTACAAGCTATCAGACTTTCAGGTGTTGCTGAAACATGACTCTTGACTTCTTGAAAGCTACCCTAAGTACAGGAGACAGTGACTCATTGAAGTTTTTGCCTTATTTGGCAAGAATTCTGAGCATTCGTCTTTTTGGAAAATTCCCATTTCTCTCTGCTAGCTGAGGTATAGCAGGTATTTATTTTACTGAGGTAGACTCAGCAGGACTCCTGAGAGCTGCAGGTTCAAAGTTCAGCCTACAAAGTTGTGGTTCACAGACTTTTCTCTTCTGTGTATGCTCAGGGATGTATTGTGTGAGTTTGTTTGTTTTGCGGTGGTGCTTTTTTTCCTTTTCTAAAAATGTGTATAAAGATGGTGACAGAGTAGATAGAGGAGCTAATTTAAAGAGGATAAATGGAGTTCCAGGCCTTTCACGTGAAAAGCAAGGCATTCCCCCAAAACTGAGGGAGCATGAGAAAATGGGGCATGGATATGTCTCAGGTTGATAAATATTTAATGTTTTTTCTTTTCCTTTGGTTTACTCTCTTTCCTGGTAATTGGGCTTGCAGCAAATCTGAGGATATGAGTATGACTATCTCCTTTAGTTATCGGTCTACTTTTTTGAGAAAATATTCTTCTCCAAGTACAGTCTCCTTGTAAAATGTTGCCGTTTAATATCCTACCTGTTTGGAAAATAATGATCTGAGAAGTGGAAGTGAAGTCCTGCCTTCCTCTAAAAAAGAGGAAAGCTGGTTGTTTTCACAGGCCAGGCTTTGTCATCCTCACACATCAGTGCTGTGAATAGGGGGCTAAATTCAGTGGGCTCTTTTGTGTTGTCGGCTTTTCTTTAGAGAAACTTCTGAAATGAAAGAATTTTAGATAAAAATGTAAAATAGCTGTGCCATGATCAAGGCAAGGATCAGACCAGTTCACTGTCCTTCGAATTTGTTATGATTATGCTTTGATGGGCTACCTAAAAACAGAGGCTAGACAAAATTAAGAGAATAAAAGTGGGTATATTTATTGAAGGGCCTTCAAGGTACGCTTTGGGCAGTCAGAGCCCAGAGTCAGTTTTTGTAAATTTGCTGCATTCTTCAGTATTTGTGCAGAGTTCAGCACAAACTGAGTACACTGTTCACTATTGCAACAAATCCTAAATTTTTCTTTCATGATTTCAAGAGATCTTTATCTTCTCATGAAAGATTTTTTAAAAATACTGGGGAAGAAGAGCGCCTACAAGGAAGGTGGAAAGAGACTACAGGGGCATGTAGTAAGAGGACCAGGGGGAATGGCTTCAAACTGAGAGTAGCTTTAGATTGGGTATAAAGAAGAAATTCTTCCTTGTGGAGGTGGGGAGGCCCTGGCACAGGTTGCCCAGAGCAGCTGTGGCTGCCCCATCCCTGGAAGTGTCCAAGGCCGGATTGGACAGGGCTCGGAGCAACCTGGGATAGTGGAAGGTGTCCCTTCCCATGGCAGGAGGTAGAATTAGATGATCTTTAAGGTTCTTCCAACCCAAACCATTCCATGATTCCATGATTGGAAAAATGATTAAGGCTGAAAAGACTTTTTGCTTTTCTCCTGCAGATCTCTAAATTTTGGATGTAAGGATTCTGGATGCAAACTGTCTCCCAAAACTTAAGTGTTTTGATATTTCTCTCTTTTTGGCATTCCCTAAAGATTCAGTTCCTGAAGTTTTTGCATTATCCTCAAGAATCAGAATTTTAGGGTGGTTTCATAGTGACCAAATATAGTCATTGTGTTATAAAAAGCCTTATCTCAAAGCATGGCAATAAATTATTATGAGGTTCTTCCAAATGTTTTTGAAATTTCTATTTCTCCCAGCATTCCAAAATTTTCCGCAGATGTCTGATAAACACAAGATTTCAAGCAGTATAGTAGACTTGGCAGATACTAAATTCTGCAGAGTGTAAATTACAGTCAGTGTACCTATAAATCTTCTTGGCGTTTTTCCCCTGTAGGCTCAGCACAGTGTTACTCCAGTGAGTCCCATTTACCAGGAGGGTGGAGTTTGGCTGCATGAGATACTAGTTAAAAAAATCTCAAGCAGGTCACTAGAAACTTGCTATTACAAAATTTACTTGCTACTTTAGGTCTTTTATTTTCTCACTTGATTTTGTATTATAGTTTGTTCTAATGTCACTAAACTCTACTATTAAAAAAAGTATCCATCCTAAAGTCTGTTCTAGTGGAAGCTGCTCTTAAATGACTTTTTTCTTTAGCAGCTGCCACTTGAAGGCTTGTGCATATGGGTTTCACAAAATTAAGGATTTGAATTTTCAAACAACTTCTCTGTGTTTTCAAACAACTTCTCTGTGTTTTCAAATTGGTCCAAGCTCCTTGTACTCCCACACAATGGTAGAAATTTACAAGTATTTGAATTTCTCAATGTATTTTCATTTTTCACATTTTATAGGTTTGATAAGCCACATTCCTATAAATTGAATTACTGTATACTATGAATTGAAATACTTTTTCAAGTATTTTGAAATACTTGATCAAGCTGCAAATCAGGAGCCACTTTGAGAGCTGCCTTACAGACCTACAGGGAGGAAGTTCTCTGATCCAGGGAGCTTAAGGGCTGTAAGTGGAAGCCTGGAAACAGCCAGTACAGGCAAATAGGTGGGAGTGTGGAACTTGTTGGGATGACAGATTCAGGAACCTCCCCCTGTACATCCTGATAAATGAATGCCTCCTTCTCTCTTCAACATTGCAAATGCCAAATCCATCTAAAAACTTCCTGATAGTTATATAAAATTCATACTTTCTGCTCTGATTTTCCTGTATTTCTCTTTGAGTTCTCTTCATCCTCTATGCTTCATCCTCTAAGCTACATGGTAATTTATAATAATTACTAATTTACTGCTTGCAGTTATAATGAAAAGCCACGAAGATAATGAAGTTTCTTGCTGCTCCTTGTTTAAAAAGCTGTCCTAGGTCCTGCCCTGTAAACCTGAGCCTATAGTTTTGGGATTTGGATTCTGTGTGCTTTATCCTAAGGAATCAAAATGGTGGAACTTATAGTCAAACCAAAAGATAAAAATTTCTGGAACTGAGAACTGATGGAGTTTTAATATAATGAGCTGAAATCCTGCCTGTAACCTTTGACAGTTATTTTTAAGTATCTTTCATGTGTCTGTCTGCTTTAGTCTTAAATAATGATTCTAAGAGAGATGCTGAGGAGTGAATGTGTGTGATGTCAAGGAAGGTCAAGTTAGTGAAATATTGGTATAGTTCTGAAACATCCCTGAAATATGTTCAAGTATAAAGCTTCTTAATTAGTAGATGTCTGAGCTTTTTCTTAATGTTTGTCTCTGTCAGTCTCTTCAAAGCGTTGGCTTGAAAACTCATGTTTATGCACATGTAGGATGTATAAATAAATAAAACTAAATTGGCCTCTAGAGTTACCTTCGTGCTGTCACATTGCTTGGCTCAAAAAATAGGGGTATGGTTCTTTTGCAGGCTAAAGAGTAGAAGGTTTTAGCACTAGTCCTGGAGTGACCATCCTAGTGTGGTCACTAACAGTCAAGTTTACCTTTAAGGAGTCCTTAAGGTAAATATTTTAAAATCCCATGCCCCTACCAGTCAGAATTTTCCCTTCCTTCAAGCCTTTCTGTCCCATGTTAACTTTTTATACCACAGCATTTACCTAATGCTGTGCTTTTTTTTGTTAACTTTTTGTTTACTATTGAGAATCATGCTTTGGAAGACTAGAAGACAAAGTATTAATTTCTCCATTCCTCTGATGCAAGAATCGATCACAGTTCACAGAATTACATTGCTGTAACAAAATATTTCCTCTTTATAAAGGCTTATGCTACTTCTATGAAACCAAAAGGGTTTTATTGGATGACAATAATTATATGATTGGCAACTAAACAATAGATAAGTTACTGGCAAGCACAGAGTGGGCACCTGGATAGAGGGATTTAATAGAATCATTAAATAGAATTAATTTAATAGAACTACTATGTAGAGCACTTTCCAGTGTTTTTAAACTCTCTGTAGACTGACAAAATGCCACATAAGGTTAGTTTTGTTCATGGTGGCTTTTTACCTATGCTGAGAGAAATCTTCATGTCACTAGTTTGCAATAACTGTGGATAGTTGCACATACTGGTCTCCTAAACACTGGCATATTTCTTACCGCAGGCTCATATTTCCTAATAACTCATTATCAAATCACATTTGGAAAAGGGACTGCTGAATTACTTAGCTAGAATGCAGTCATAGGTTTGGCCTTACCCATGACCTTCACCAAATAATAAGAGGCAGCTGCATACATCTTGTGCACGACAGGAATGTTAATCTCCATTCTCCTATAACACCCCAGTGTAATTGATGGTGAAATGCATAGGGGCATATTGTCCCTTCCTTACACACTGCAAAATCACTCTAATCATGCTCTGCACTGAGCTATATGGTATGGACTTTTTTCTTAGGCTTGGAGCTAAAATACTTGGGTGGCTAAAATAGGTCCTAACAAGGAGCTCCTAACAGCGTGCAAGAATGAGAAATAGCTTTGCTTTTCCATTCTCTTCAGACCATGCATTGGCTTACTGTATAGGTGTGGGAAGTTCATGTCAATTAATGTAGCCCTTTCAGAATTCTGATTAGCTCTAGCTGTGTGATCTGTAAGGACAGAGTTGGGACTTGTTCTAAAGCAGATATAATGAAAACCTGGAATTCATAATATTTGGAGTGAGGCTTAAAAGAAAACCTGAATGAAAAGATGTAATGTTGGCGTTTCTCACCAAAGAAACATTAGGTTTGTCAGGGTTTTGTTTTATGGCAGAATTTGTGTTTGGTGCTTATCCTAAAATACATTATATTAGTGGTAATGCTTTCCCATCATGATACTTTTTACTGAACTGGCAATTTAGTGACTGGTTCTTCAACAGCTAGCAGATGATTGATGCTCTAAGTATTAGTGACTATTGAATTGATTTTGGTTTGATTGTTTTGTGGCAAAAAAAAGGTGAAATACCAATTGAGTTCTCCCAAACTGAACTGTTCTGTTCTGAGGAGTTCAGTAAGGCTCCCATGGAGAATACATCTCTTCCCACACAACAAACACTTATGCTCGAGTTTCTCCACTGAATAATTTTGTGACCCTCCCTATTAAAGACCTCCAAGTTGTGTTTTCTTTCAGGTGATTGAGTAATATATAGAACAGGCCTCCTGCAACCTCCTAATGTAAGTGTGTATGTCTCATATGAATATTCTGCTCTGGTTGCTGAAACATGAATAAGACCCATCAGTGATTTCTTTATAAGGTCGTGCAGTAATGAACAAAGAAATGTATAACAAAATCCATGTGACACATGTCCATTGAGTCCTTATTTAAACAGTGATTGCAAACACCTTTGGAGAAAGAAAAAAACCCACCCCAAATCGGGTATATAAGGTAACAGTGACCTCTGAGAGTCTCTTAATCTACATGCCTTGTCTTTGAACTGGGAGCACAATCTTGTTAATCAGAACATTTTGGGAAGAAAAATGAGGATTACGATAGATCCAGTAATGCAAAGCAGCATTAGGTACTCAGGACACAGACTGCATATAAGGCTCTTTGAATGAGAAATTAGGCTGGACAGTCCAACCCCCAGGAGGCAGAGCTGGGGTGACGGTTATTTCATGATCTCTGATTGAGCTTATTCCTCTATAGCTCTTGCAAAAAAATTTTTAATCTGATCACAAGAGCCGATTTTCTGAAGCCAAGAGGCTTGGCATTGGGAAACAGAGTGCCCAGCTGTACACCCTAACCCCTGGAGAGAGACTGACTTTCTGCTGAAATATGTTGTTCTCCTGCTCTCTTCTGCTGTCCTGCTTGTAGCCTTCTGCATCTTCTAATTCTTCACTAAGCTAATGTTATTTAAATGGGAGCTGAATTGTGCAGCTGGTGTGCCTATGAGAATTTTGAAATTAAAGTTTCATCAAACCAGAGCATCTCCAGACACTGAAGCCTTTGGTCTTTTCCATTCAAATGCATGTGGCAATAATGGAACCCCAAGTGATCGTGCAAGTGAGCCGGTAACTCTAATAGTAATTCCCTGAAGAAATTATGTAATGAAATCAAAAGCTTTCAATACTGAACTGTTAGTTTTGCAGGGAGGAAACCTCACTGGTTTTAAAGCTAAAAGAAAAATCTTACTATAAATCTCCACTTCTTATAAGGAACTAACGTGATACTTCTGATTTGGGAAGTGAAGAAGGTTCGTACATTTAGGCTTCATTGTCTTGTTATGGTGCGCCTCTTTGACAGGGTTGTGGGTTTGTTTTGGTAAATTGCAGTGGAGTGTAATGGAAAGGATCCAAGAAAGCATGAGATAGAGAATGTGTGTGGAGTACAATATATTGAAGTATCAAAGCCTCGAGTTTACCATGAATTAATCATCTGTGGTCTCAGCTCTTGGAGGTGGGGGGAATTGTGATCTATTTCCACTCTGTAAATAAATTTCTTGGCTAGCATAGGAGTGATCTGGTTGAAGAGGAGTCTCACTTGGTTTGTCATTTCATGAGTACTTCTCAGCCTCCAAGTTCCCAAGAACTGAGGTTGTTTAGCACACAAATGATCATTGCAAAGAAGGGAAATACTCTAATAATCGTCCTTTTTTTTTTTTTTTTTTCTTTTTTTCCCCCTTAGGCCTAAACAGAACAGCTGAAACAGAACTGAAATTTAAACAAATTTGAGGTTAGGTAAGAAATACAAGGCTAGATGAGCATGCAAATGGATCAGAAACTCAATAATCTTCTCAATATGAATAGGTTAGGAAAATACTTGTGCTGCTACCTTGCAGCTCTTAGGTTCTTTGATAACCTTTGAGAGTAGTACAGACCTGACCTGGGTTTATCTTGCCAGAAGTGAAAATATGAATTAGATCATATGCAGAGATGTTTGCTTGCACTTTGACTCACTGAGTGGCAGAAAATGTACATGTTGCAGGAAAGTACATTTATATTTTTTTGAAGACAGAGAATTATCATCAGTTTAAGAATAAACCCATTGTTAAATATGTAATGTGAAAGGAAGAATTTTTCCCTTGAAAAGCCCTGGCTACATTGTGATTGTTAGGCATTCTGTAAAAAGATGTTTTGAAATTGCTACTTACTCAGTAGTTTAGCTCAGGAAGAAGCAACTCTAGCAGTTGATGTATTGGCAGACACATACCCAGTAAGTGAGTTTTAAATAATTCACTGTTAACCAGCTGCTGTCACATACGTGTTATTCATCCCTCTTCTCTTGTATAAAGCTGTGGATGGTCATTATTAATTCTTCATAGAAGTAACTATTGCTTTTTGATGATAGGGAAAAGAAGTTGCTCTTTAATTTTGTGCTTTATTTGAGGAATTTCTACTTCCTTATCTATGCCAGAGAATTTTTTTCTTTAGTCAGAATTTTTTCTTATGTCACTTGCAATAGGGAAATAAAATTTAAAGTTTTACACTCTTCTTTTAACATAAATTTTTTTTCTTGCTTTCCTGCCATGACCTCTGCTTTTCTCCAGTGAAATGAAGTCTTGTCCAGCAGGGATTCAAAGCTGACCAAATAGCAGGAGACATTTTCATTCTAGTGACAGAGAGGAACAAATAGATGTGTCTTCCCCTATCCCAGCTTTACAATTAGAGCCAGAAGGAGGGAGAAAAAAGAAACTGAGTGTGTTAGAGACAGCTTGTTCCTTGAAGGAGAGAAAAAGAGACAGCAGAGTGCTGAGAATAGTCGGGTGTTTTCTCCCCTCCAGTTTGTTTTGCCCCCATTCCACTTGTCTCATGGAAAGGCGCTGGAAGGTGATGCAAGCACAACTCATACGTGTTTTCCCGGGCTGCAGCAAGGCAGCACTGATGACTGTGAGCACTGTCCTTACGCTGGAGGTGAGCGAGGTCAGGGCTTCTCTGCGAGATGAGCAACAGCAGGTAGTCAGGGAGCATCAGTATTGTCTTGCCTAAACTATACAGAAAATTCCAGATAGCCCAGTATGTTGGGTTTAGTCTCTGTTTTGGGGGTGTGGATACGATTGTTCAAATGCAGTGACCTAAAGTTTGTAGTCCATTGAAATGATTCTCTTCAACCATCTTGATCTTCAAAGTTCTCTTGACAGATCAGAAATGTGCCGTTCCTTATAACCAGATCACCAGGGTACATCTGGAGTAGTTGTGGAATATATATTTTTCTTCCATTTAAATAAATTTTAGAAATGTTACTAAACTACTAATATTTTTTTAAGTCTGAAATAGCGATTGTATCTTTGCAGGATAGTGCACGTAGTGTACTGCTTTTGAGACAAAGTAGCATAAATGAACATTAGTGATTTTATGTGTTTGATGTGTTTGACTTTGGTTTAGTGAATCAGATAAGAGATGCTTGTGACTGCTTCCTGAGAACAAACCAGCTGGTATTTATTTGGGAAGTATTCAGAAAACACCTTCTTGTTAATGATTCATTGCATGATCTGGCATCTGGTAAACAAATATATTTTCTTTATGGTGAAAGTTACCAAAAATCATTAAAGAACTATTCAACTTCTTTATGCTCTCTAAAATACAGTAATTATGGTAAAAATTGTTCTTACTAGCAACATTACTGAATGATGGTAAGCCAAGATCTCATAGTAGAATCTGTTAGCACAGACAATAAAAAAATGTTAATTCCAGAGGTAGTTTCCCTCTTCAGCAAGCAGGTGGCTGTGGTTAGTAGAGCTTCTTTTCTGTTTTGCATATGGTAGAATACAGTGGAGTTAATTTTTAAAGGAATCTTGTAATTTTAGCTATTTTATTGATCCCTTCACTGAAGAACTGAGCATCTGGAGCCATCTTGACTTGATTATATTTGTTTCAGTGAGATTTTTTATTATGAGAGTTATTTTTCACTTTTGAAACTATGTGTGTCCTTGAATGTGTAATGAAGATAATGCCAAGTTCCTTTTTGAACCTTCCTGAGAATACAATTCCAAATGCAGCCTGGATTTCCCCAGAGGCTTGTCTGCATTATGAAAGTTTCCCTTGTTTATTCTGCAGCTGGTCAGAACTTAAGAAGTACTATTCAACTGTAGTAATCAAAAGTAGTATTCAACTTGATATGTCATAGCATGGTTTAAAAAAAGGGGGTTTTTTTCTGATATTTAAAGATGTAGGATTCAGAGTAATATCCAGATGGTAGAATATAAATTTTTAAAATTTTTTAATATGTAACTTTAGTGTATTTTTAATGGGTAGTCACTTAAGATTATACGTTTCGTTTATAAAACGCAAATGATTGAATCAAAACTTGTTAAAGTGGAAGAAGACTCATTACAAGAGAAATGAAGGCTCTGAAATAGATGGGGCAAGATTTATTCCTTCACTGAAATGAGTAAGTTCAGGCAATAACATTTGTAGATGAAATCTCTAAGACCCATTTCAACTGTCAGGATCTTGTTAGATCTTTCAGTTCAGTTTGGTGTCAATTTTCTCTTTTAGTGAACTTCTGAGGCAGCAGATAGGGCTGAAATGCTGGTGATTTAAAGACGGATGGATGCAAAGTCTATTTTTGAAAAGGCCAGACAGCTCTCTCTCCCTCTTTCTCTATTTGCACAATAACTGTCTCTCCCATGCTTGTCACCCTTTAAAGTTTATATCACTTGTTGCAAAGGTTGTCATAGCAGTTTATTTTCCATTGTAACTACTCACTGTGTAAAGCATTTCTTCCAACATTCCCTTTGAAGATGACCTTCCCTTACCTTAAGTTCATGCCCTTTGTTGTTATATTTGACACAATCTTCTATAACTTTATAACTATACCTTCTGTTCTTTTACAAAATTCTTGTGTAACTTGGCAAGATCTGCTGTTAATTTATTTTTCTAAGGGCTAGATCTCATTTCTCTGAGGAGTTTTTTTATCACAGATCTTCCAGCACTTACATGATTCAGTGATATCTTTATTTCTTTATTTTTTGCATTCTTCTCCTAAAACAGTGATTGGAAATGTAGGTGTTCTTCCACATGTACTTTCAGTCTCATATCTGTGCAACTGATAATGTTCCTCTGCCTAACAGCATGCTCATACATGAAACCATTCAAAATTGTATAAATAAGTAATCATTGCATTTTAACCCACAATAGTATAGGATTAAATGTTCTTTTTTTTTTTTTTTCATGATAGCTTTTACTCAAAAAATGGTTCTGTGTAATTGACAACTAAAGAAGTAACCCCATTTATAGGCATAATCTGCACTAGCAGAAGTTACTTACAGACCAAAAGCAATCTGGCTTTTTTATCAACTGAATTGCTGTACAAGATCATACGCCTGCTTTAAAAGTATCTGCACAGAATGGCAATTTGTCAAGGTAGAGCTGTAATTGGTTTAAGCTGTTTTGGGTTCTGTAGGAATAAATACACCATTGAAAGACAGAACTGAAAAAAGTAAAAAGAGCCTTCAAATTCTTTGTTAGAACTGTTGCTACACATTTTTTTAGCATTCTTAAAAATTCTTTATATTTGAGGGGCCAGTTAGCTCTTTTGATGAGGAGTCTCTCCTGTTCGTTCATTGGAACTAGATTGATATCCATTGTTCCTTTATGGTCAGTACTTCCTGTATTATCTGAATTGTTTTTCAAATTCCTGGAAAGCACTTTCCTTTTTTGACCCACTTGGATATTGTTTGATAAATTTTTTTTTCCTTATTTTTTCCCAAGCTAAGCTGCCTTGAATCTTAAGAAGGTTGTGTTCTTTACTATGGGCTAAACCTGGTCTGATACTGGTAAAGACTATATATACTTTATGTAGGACGGAGGTCATTTAACACTCCCTGGTTACTTGAACGCTTCACTAATTGTTTCAATAATACTGTTACCACTTACCCACAATTTGTTAGTTGTTGTGAATCTTCTATGCTTTATTATTCCTTTTATGTGCCTCAGAATGCCATTTGTAGCTATACAACTTCATTGTTTACCTTCTGAAATCAACTCAAAATTTAAAATTATCTTGGTTTTGATTCTGTTTCCTGCAGGGCTCATTGCAAGCATCAGTTGATTTCTTTTTGCCTTCCTATAAGGGAAGGGACCAATTTAATGATTATCACATCAAATTCAGTTTTGCACTGCACAGTATGATAGAAAACAGGCTTTCTAAGGAAACTGGCATCAAGCTTGATTAGATAATCGTATTTTCTTTAGAATTCTGTAATATTTATAATTAGTTGCATGGAAGGATTATGAACTTTGTTAAAAATGATTTTGTATCTTTTCATAGAACTGCACTGTTAATATCTGTGACACATGCTGGTTTGTCAGTACTATTATTAATGACCCAGGATTATTAAATACTGTAGGATTGTGGCAGGTTGACCCTGGCTGGATGTTAGATGCACACCAAAGCCTCTCCATCATTCCCCCTGCACAGCTGGACAGGGGAGAGAAAATAGAATAAAAGGCTTGTGTGTTGAGACATCATTCACAAATTACCATCCCGGGCAAAAGAGACCTGACTTGGGAAAATTAGTTTAATTTATTACCAATCAAGTCAGAACAAGGTAATGAGAAACAAAACCAAATGTTAAACCCACATTCCTCCCTCTCCCACTCGTTCCCCCCTTCCAGGGCTCAACCTCGCTCCTGCCTTTCATATGGGAAGTATCCCTAAAATTTTGTTTATTTTCCAGTGTATAATAAACTTCACTAACTTTGACTACAGCTTCTTAGTTTTTCCTTATGAAAATAAAAATGCTTTCAGAATATGTTAATGGTAACGAAGTTTCACTCTCTAAGTCTGAAACCATGCTTACCTGGAATCTGCTCTCTCTGGCACGGATCGTTTTTGCAGTTGCTCCCAAATAGCTGGCAGCATCTTTCTGAGAAGAACAGGCTATGAATACAAAATATTAATAAACCAGAAACATGCAGTTCCAAGACAAGGAGTTTTTAAAAATTGCGTTATGTATACTTAATGCCTAACTGACCTTTTCTGCTATTTCTTAAATCTCTTAAAAATTCATCTAATTTCAAAGCCAGAGTATTAGTCCATTTATATGTAAATTGCCTTTAATTCATGCATTGATTTGAAAGACTAATCCAAAAGATCCTTTACCACAGGTGACCTTTTTGACACTGTACTTCTGTGAAGACTGTAAAGTGGTTTCTTATGACCTCACATCCACCTGTAGCATAAAACATGTGCCTACTTCAGTCTGTATAAATCAATCATAAGAGAGTGTTTTTCAAGCAACATTGAATTATTAACACTGCAGCTGTCTTGGTTAGTCATAGTTAAAATAGGTCCTATTTAAACCAACTATTATTTTCTGTTGGCATTGTTGCATATTTTAGGTGTTAAACACAGTTAAGGCATTCACTGATTATTCCCCTTAAATAATAAATAGTAGTATAATCTAGCTTTTAATGATGATCTCCAAAGATTGTAAATTTCCACAAACATTCAATATTTATTATTTGTCAAAATTTCATTCACCACAAGAGCTGCTAGAAGAAATGTGCTAAAGCTGAATGCTAAGCCCTTCCCTTGGCAGAGGAGAGTATACAAAATTGTAACAATTAAGTATTAGGATTTATAAATATGTTCTCATCCATTCATGCTCCAGAAAGTGACTTTAGATCCACACCTGCTGCAGAGTACATTTCACTGCACAGTGAATGCTCACCTGGCTTGATGGACTGTCTATTATTTACTATTTTCTCCCTGTGACAGGTTTTTACTGGGAGGCTCCATACTAATTCTCCTGAATTACTGCAGATTTTTATTAATAATACATAATGTTGAAGAAAATAAATGCTGTATTTCCTTCTGATTTCTTTTTGAAAGTAAAATTCATTTTTTCAGTCAGTTAATGCTTCAGAAGAGAAATGGTACAAAGACCTAACATTAAAGATCATTGCCTACTTGCATAGTCATCAATAAAACAAGAAATGATCTGATGTTTTGAAAATGCATTTTAGTTCAGAAATGATGAATATTTTGACTAAGGAAACCCAAAATCTACCTTTTAAAATCCATTTAGGCAATGAAGTATACCAGACAGTGCATGTCTATATTATTATTATACAATAAGTGAAGATTATTTTTGTTGCGTGCTTCATATGAGAAGACACAAAATACTTTACCACAGTTATAATAAAGGAATAATCCTTTGCCAAGGTGCATACAGTCCTGGAAAAATGCAGTAACTTTAAAAAGTGTGGAGATAATGAGATCTGAATTGGTCTCTGTCTAGAATTATAGCACACTTCTCTGTTTTATCAGGATAAATAAATACTAATGGTCTTTGTGGGGGGACAGGCCTGTCTGCTCTCTGACTAAGGAGATTTTTTCAAAAGAATGAGAACAAGATGTGAGAAGTAGTGTTTTATCATTTGCTGTTAACATAGACACAAAAAAAATCCCCAAACTCATACTGCATTGTTTGCAGAATACGATAAATTGTTTTAAGAAGAACAATGATAAACCCCTAAAATGAAGTAGCTGCTGTAAACAAGAACATTTCCTGACAGACATTTTTAGTAATGAAACTATCTGCTTACCTGTTGTTTTAGCCATAAGCTGTTAATTATATCCTAATGTGGCTTGTTGAGATTTCCTACCATTAATAAGCTGTCCACAACTTACAGTATTTCTTTTCCCTTCTGAAATACTGATCAAGTGTAGCTACCATGTTAAATAGTCTTGTCCTGGCATATAAGCATCAAAAGGGATTTTATGCAGGAACACTGGCAGAACACATTTGGTGAAAAAAGAAATTGGCATTTTGATGAGACTTGGAGAGTTTGGTGAATTGAATAGATACATGTTGAAAATGTTTCTTACTTAAGAAAACTCCACCAAAAAACCTCCAAAACACCTCCCCCAAGCCCCTGTTGATTGTGGGAGGGCATCCTCGTGATCTCCATTTTTACTGACGGCCTGAAGGGCTGCAGCTATGAAAATCACACACACAAGGGACAGGGATATACATCAGTATCCTTCTATGGTGTGCTTATGCATGTGATTAAGTATCCTTGTTATTTGCTGTGGTTAATACAGCTGCTCAAAAATTAGATATAATTAGGAAATTAAAGGAATAGATGTAGGAAAGGCTACTGAAGATTAGCTGCTCATGCCAACAAATGTGATGGTGTTTTTGGCTGAGCCAAGACCAAGAACTAAGATGTCTAATGCTAATTCTGAAAATTTTTCTGGGCTTGAAGATAAACATGAATAGCTTGAAATGGTAATATTGGATTTAATTACCAAACCCAGCAGGAAGTTTCCACATAAAGGCTACTTTGTTTTCCTGTTATCATAATGTGATATGATAAAGAGTAGGACATTGTTTCCTGTTACAGAATTTGTCAGCTTCTGGGTGGTTGAGAGGAAAAAAAATATTTCAGTTTGTCTTGCACTGGTGTAAATACAGACACAAATACATGTGTGTATTTGTGCATATGGGCTTATTACCCAGAGAAAAAAATGCAGGGATAGTAGTGTTAAGTGAGTAGGAATAAGATGAGAGGGAAAGAAGTTTTAATTAGTACTGGTATTTAAATATTCTCATTATCTGTTTTCTCTGGCTGGATAACTATAGTTGATGTGTTATCTTCTGGAGTGTACACAAGCAGGATTGAGGGGAAAAAAGCACAGAAAGATGCCAACTTTCAAGTGTTTTCTGAATTGGTAAAAAATGTGTTGCACTATGAGGAGTGATAATACTTTTATAGCATTACTGTAGTTTATTAGAGCAATGAATCTGTGCCAGTAACGACAGTGTTTTCTGAAAGCTCTGTGCATTCTCCTCCTCCTGACTCAGGACTCGGGTTCTGGTTAACTGATAGGAAAAATGCTGGATTTTGTTACTGGGTAGCAGTGCAGGGGAAAAATGCTTGAATTTTCAGCTGTTTTAAATGGCAAGGATTCAGCTTGTTGATGTATGCATGCAAAGGTTTGCATGGTCTCACTGCTTTGCCTACAAATACTTGTCTTACAATAACTATGTGCCAAGGGTATACAATTAAGAACTATTTTTTCCTATAACTGTTTAATCAGTATTTCTATGAAAGTATAAAGGGGTGTTGTAGTGTGATGGGGGAAGTGATGCTGCACAAAGTGTTAGGTTAAATAGCACTTTGTATGAGTGTGAAAATCAGCTGGAGCTTCCAGGGTCCACGTTTTAGACTCCTGTTGTTGCTGAATGTTTTTCTTCACCACAGAATACAACAAACGGGTCTCTCAGTAGTGCTGCTTTCAAGTAAAGCCTCTATTGCAGCAAGTAGCATTTAATGGGGTGGGACTTACGACTTTATGGAAGTCAATCCCTGAGAGGTGAATTTATGTACAAACCTGGGAGGATAAGGGAGATTGATAATGATATATTCACAGGGTATCTGTCAGGAAGAACAGGACTGCAGCACCAAGGATAAATGAAGATCTTGACTCAGCAACATAATACTTCACAGAGTGACAGCAAAAATAAGATGACAGAAAAGATTTATATTGATCAAAAGAAATACTGGCCTTGGGCTAAAGGAACAAAGTGATTAACAAAAAGTGATGCAACTGGCATTTCAGTGTGTAAATTCTGACATGATTCAGTGATCACACCTTGGAAAACTTGTGCATTCACATGTTGAGGAGAGGCTTTGATGGCTCTATTAGTTCTGAAGTATTCTTCAACTGGATGCAAACATAAAAAAAGATAAAGGGGCATGTGTGCAATGGTACCCCCAAAACCACAAGTTGAGGAAGGGCTGCATTAACCTCTCAGTGCCACGGAGACAGCTCTGTCTGTGAGTGAGTGGGTGCATGCAGGATGGGCAGACTTACTGCCCACCAAAGGGATAACAGGATTGGCCTTCACAAAAGATGTTCCAGTTCACCAGGTTTAATGTGCTGTGTTAGTGTGCTTGTGTTTTATGAGAGTTACACATGTTACAAGGAGAACTGGGGCCCATTCTGTAAAGACAGAAGATGACCATTATTCCCTACTTGATTTCCATGGCTGGAGTTGCATTTTGTTACAGTGGTGATATACTAATACAACAGGAAATTTATTTTCCTCTTGGAGGAACTGGGCAATCCCATCCTGTCACATCCCCTGGGTGTTGAGCGGCCTGGTGTCTCAGCATAAATGTCAGCTGCTCAGAGATGGGTTCAGTGCTCTCTCTGGTCCTCTAGTAACAGAATAGTGCTCTGTGTTCTCTGTGAACTTCTGAAATACAGGGCTCGGGCCTCTGTGAAACATTCTGTCTGACTTCTGCTGTGCCTCAGAGGAGCAGCAGCATTGTAGTAAATAAGTGTATCAAAGATAAGGTTTAGCTGAATCCAGGGAGGGGAGCTGAACAGCCCTGTCAGTGCCATGGGATAACTGAGCCTGAACTGTGACAGGCTGGAGGAGCACACCAATATGTGGGTGAGGAGTAGATGGACAAGTGTGTTTGAAGTAGTCTAATCTTGCTCAGAGGCTACTCTGAGGTGGTGCTTGGGATGTATAAATCGGAAAATCCATGCAAAGTGAGATTTGCCTCTAAGCTTCTATTGGAATTTCTGTCCTTTTAAATTATATTTTTAGGATACTCTGATTGATATGGAGAGCAGCTTAGATTTTTGTCTGGAATTTTCAAAGAAGAAACGAAACTATGCCTACAAGAATGGCTGCTATGCCTTCTAAGGTCTGAACGCTGCTATTTTCTAAACCAGTTTCAATAGCAATAAAGGATAATTAAAAATAAACCCTGTCAGTATTGCCTGAAGAGATCGCCTCTTGCAGAGGTGAAGTCTCCTGAGATAGTGATGTTCTTCCAAGTCCTTTGTAACCCAAACCATTCTATGATTCTGTAACATTTGCATCTTCAGTATCAATTTTGTTTGCATATCAGGCAAATGGAAATGTGGAATGGGGCTAACCTACAGCTTCTTGAGTCCTATGCAAAAAAATTGTATTTCTGAGGTGAAATAATCAAAAAATAAGACAACAAGCTTTGACTATGAAATTTTGTTGACAGAACTGTTTCATGCTTTGACTGTACCTGTCTCACTTTTGTTTCTACTTGTTTTAGAGTATTTAAGTTGAAAATATCCCTACTAGGATATTTTTTTTCTTCCTATGGCTTAACAGCTTCCAGGGTCTTCAATACTGACTTTGTTTAATCCAGTTCTTAATTTCTTTAACATGTTTATCTTTCTGTTCAAAAGGAACCACAGATCATAGGTAGGACTTCTAGCAGCCCTTTACAGACCCTTTCTTAGATGCTGATTGATGTTCTGGTGTCTCTGGTCCTTGCTGCACACAAATATTCAGCAAAGAACCTGTGAAAGGTTATATTTCTAATTTATAAGAAATAGTCTGGGAACCTTTATATCTTGCATTTCTTTTTCCATTTGAATTTTGATACTAGAGCAATTGCATTGCTTTTTTGGATGAAGTTCAGTTTGGAGCCTCTTTTATTGTTCCTCACAAACTTTCTTTCCATGACAAGTGGATCTGATTTTCAAGATGTTTAATTTTTTTGCGTCTTGATATAATAGATAATCCAAATACCGTGTAATATTGGGAGAACATTTTTAGCCTTCTGTAAATAGCATTTCCTTGTGTGAATTTTGAAAAGCAAATTGTTTTGCTTGTCCAATTTGTCTTGTGTAACATGCAGTTAAACTAACGTTTAAGGGTCACTTGTTCTTCCCATCTGCAGACTATTTTATAGTTTTGATATAGTAGCTAGTTTTGGGTTAATTCTCAGTATGTGTGGAGCCTTAACCATGAGGCATGTCTTTGCCTGATATTTAAATTTAATTTTTCTTCTGGAAATGAAACTGAAAGGAATATTTAATTGTTTATACCGCCAGTGGATTATTTTAATGTCTTTAATGAGTGCTGCAGCATCTCTTTGTCATACTCGTATGTGGTGTGCTGGTTTTGCTGGAGAAGAAAACCTTATCTAATACAAGTAACTTGATCCTATTTCAATCTCAGCCCAATGGTGTTTAATGTTACCAGGTTGTACGTTCAGCATTGCATCTTGTTAGGAGATCTGGAGTATATTACAAGTGTTAAAGATGTGCTCTGGCCGACGAACAATTTAGTCTTGGATTTTGATTAAAGGCAACATAACTGTTGCTATCACAGAGTGAATAAAGCTGTTTGGGATTGAGACAAACACCTGTCTTCCAGCCCCTTTTTCTTTTAGAGTGAACAGAAATCTGGCTCTCAAGGTCTGGGAGTGGATTTCTATTATGATTTTTGTGTTTTGCTGTTGTTAAGTGGGTTTTCTTTTTGTTTTGTTTTTTTTTGGGGTGTTATTCACATCTTTCAGTATCTGTTTGTTTTAATAATTTTTCCACTACTTTAATATTTTCTCCTCCCTCTTGATATGATGAAAAAAAGAAACATTCTTTTCTGGTTACACATCATTCTTGAAAAATTAACTTAAACCCTTCTTCCCCCACCTAAATAGTAAAGTAGATATCTGCTTTTTTGAGTTAATTCTCAGTTTTCTTTTCCTGAAGGCAGAAATATATTTGTTTCCAAATTAAGTTATAATTCCTTAATCATAAAAATGACTTTTATGCATGAACACGTATAATTTACTATCATTACTTTATTATTAATAGTTACAACAACACCACAGAGGTCGTTTTGCCAATGGCATGAAAGTTACAGATTCTGATGTTTTTAGTAATGTTAAAGCTAATTACACACAGCTTTACTGTTCTAATGAAAGGTGTAGTTGATCTCAGATGCCTTCATGGTTGGCTGTCACCAAATGCCACACTTGTTCCCCCTGCCTGCTGCTGCTCCAGCTTAACCTGAGGGACTGTTCGGTTCCTGTCTGTGCCTGGCTGACTGCTGGGAGCTCAGGACAAGGCACTGCAATGGCCATGGGAGCTGAATTGTGCTGATAAACTGGATGTTTTGAGCAAGGAACAGTTTCAGCAGGTTTGATCATCACCTCAGAGTGTTACTCCTGTCATGGATTGTCCCTGGCTGTTTGTGTCTGTGTTGGAACTCAGAGTGGGTGTGTACTGGGGCTGGCTGCAGAGCCACACAGGATTCCCCAAGCAGAGAAATTGACGCCTTTGCCTATGATCAGGGCCAAAAAGCAAGGGAAACACTGCTACACTTTGCTCATTGGGTATGTTAATATATCACAAAGAACTTGGCACAGCTAACGTTTTGTATTCTGTTGTAAATAATGCGTTATGAAGAATAAGAAATAGCATAGACTGTAAATAAAAAAAGGCACTTTTTGTGAAATATCTTTCTATAGAATTTCCCTTTGGAAAATTTCTTAGTCTCCATAAAAATGGCTGTTCTCAGATCCTGTTCTGTGGAAAGACTATTGGTATGAACTCCTGTGAATTGGTAGAGCCCAGCATGGTGATAATAAACCAGTTTAAATCTTCAGTGTGTTAACTAATAATCACATATTCTAATATCACACTGATTGACTTTCTGAAGAGCCAGCCTGACTGCAATGTGATTCTGTGAAGGTCGGTCAGGACTTTGGTTTAGAAGGATCAGAGAACTTGCTGTTCTCCTCAAATGGTGAACAAGAATAAACCCACTAGATCATGCAAATACTTGACATTTTTCTTCCTGAGCTAGAGGACTCTTATTGAAAAACACATCTGCCTTCATACAGTCTGAAGCATAGGAAGACTCTCTTCATATTGATTATGGGTTTTTTCTCCCTTGTTACTGATTGCAGAATTTGTTTCTTGAGGAAGAGAAAATCATAATCTTCCCACTTTATTTACTACCTGAATATCTAGACTTCTCCGAATTTTGCCTTCCAGAGGATTCTTCAGAGCACTTTTGGAAATAAATAGCTAATCACTTTGGTAGTCTTCTTGCAGTAAGTGTGATGTAAATAATGGCCCAGGTAGAAGTTTTATTGACTTCAAAACAACAACAGCAAAATGAAAATTCAACATTGCCCTCACTTTGCAAATACAATTTAAAAAAAATTATTTCAATGGCCTTTGTTTTATTTATTTGGAAATAAGTGAACTTTGGATCAAACAGAAATTTTTTTCCCTCCATCCCTTCTTTCTTCCTGTCTAAAACCTGTTTCTTTCCCCCCCCGATGATTTTTATGTGATTTTATATTTATATCTATATATATATTCTACCCTATTTAGACTAAGACCAGAGCCACTCATAATGCTGCCTAGGGAAATTTTATCAACATCAGGATAATATTTAGAGGAGGAATCAAGCAATTTATTTCAAGGTAAGATCAGCATATCTGACTAGATATTATATTACTATGTGTAGCAAAATTTCAAAGTTAATTTAGACTATGTGAAGTAAAGTCATCCTTTTTCAAATGCATGAGAAGAGATGATTAAATTCCAGATTCCAGTGTAAATTAGCTTCTAAACATAGAGGTTTGCAGCTTGAATTGAATCAAGGAGTGTTTCAGAGGTTCAGAGTGTTAACTATTTGCTGATGGCTTTGCTCGATTCATTTCTGGAAATGATATCTCACTGGGCTTGTCCAATTCACAGTATATAATGGATTAATGGTTTGGAACTTTATCTATAATTCCTTGGTTTTATGTTTAAACACTTCATAAACTCTTGATATCCTTTTTTCCCTCTTGAATTCATTAAGAAAATACCATAAAGGAAAGCTGGCCCTTTCTATTCTTTGTATTTCATTATTTAGAAAATGCATGGTTATATCAATATTCTAAACCACTGTAACATAATAATTTAAGGACTTTGGGGGAAGAAGAAAACAGAAGTCAGTTTTTCGTTGAGTCTCTTCTGTAAAGAAGAGCTATAATGAACAAATTCATCAAATGCCTGTTGGGTAGAGTGGTTACTATTATAAAGCCAATATGTCTTTTCTGCTCAGCTTTTGCAAACTGTGATACGGTGGCCTTGCATATGACAGCTGCTTGAATACAAACCACTGGTTTTATTCTCTGTTTATTTCATTAACTCTTTTAACAGAAACCCTAATTCTAAAATGTGTAATCTGCATGCCTGTGCTAAGGTTTAATCATTGAGTATAAAGAAACATGAAGCATTTTTCACACTTCATATTTTCATGTTCCTTTCATTACTGTTTCTTACCTCTTTCCTTAAAGGAAACAAAGTAAAACCAAACCACAACCAAAAAAACCCAACAACCTTCCCCTGCAAAAAAGCACCCTCCCAGAAACCCCCAAACAAATAAAAAGCCCCAAATCCAGAGGGAGCTGACTTTGTCCAGTATAAACAATATATATACACCATGTTTCCAGCATCAACAAGATGGAGACAAACCCCGCATCTGTGGAAGCCGCTCTCCTTCCAAATGTTCAGCTCTTGGTGCCTAAGTACAGCTGATTCAAGTCAAGGAGGCAAAGGGCCCTGTGTGCTTTCTCAACATTCCCAGAAGGATAAGCTCTTGCAAGGCAATATTTTTTTGGTTTGGTAATGCCAAGTATGAGCTATTCAGTGGCTTCTCTCATCTTAGTTTTCAGTTCTGGAATTTATATTTCAGCAAAGAACCCATATTGTTAAGAAATTGAGGGAAAGGAACCAAGACAGGTTTATTTTTCTTGGTTCCAAATATATTTAGCAAAATTCTCTGTACAGAAATATCTGCATTTCACCAAATAATTTTTGCTCTTTGCTCAAAAGCAGTATAGTTTTTTTTTTTGCTTCTTGAAATCCAAAACTGTTGGGAAGCAATGTGAATAATTGATACCTTTTATTACTCATTGCTCATTGCTCTTGCATAAAGAACAAAAAATGTCCTTTATAGTTTGCTCTCCTCTGTACTAAACTGGCTTTAGGCATGCAAAAATCAGCAGCTATAGAGCCTACCATTTCTGAAGAGGTTTTTCATTTTGTGACTAGCTTGATGGACTTGCACTTTTAATTAACAATTCAACAACCACTAATGTGGTAGCAGTAGAGCTTAGGTCAAATGTAATCAGCCAAACCCGTTCTAATGAGTGAAATTACTCTAGGGATTAATCTGACGATGCAAAATGAGAGGGCTGGGAAAAGAGTTGCTCTTCCACTTCTTTGGAAGATACATGTTTTCCTTCCAAAATATTTTAGAAACACTTTGATTTTGGATGTTACACACTCCTATGCTGGGAGCTAGTCAATATTTGAGGTTTATACCCTGCTTGTATTTGTTGTCAAGTGAAGTATAAAATAAAACATTGCAATTGTTTTAAAATGTATTAACACTAATTCTGGTCCTAGATAAATTCACCTGAAAAGAACAAGGAATTAATTTTACAGGTCAGCTTGAGATGTTCCCATTGGTGTGTACTAGAAACTGTTCAGAGAAGGTTTTGCAGGCTGCTGTCAAGGTATTTTTAATACATTTTAACTTTCCTTTGGCACAAAGATACTCTAATGCTAGTAGGCTTTGTATTTTCATGTAAATTATAGGATAAATGTGAGGCTCTGTAGCCTTGCAAGGAGGATAAGGAACAGGGTGTCATATCTAAATTCTGCCTCCAGCTTTTTCACTGTTAAGACATTTGCCACGTTACTTATCCTTTTGTGCCTTGTTCAATAAAAAAGGGATAATGATGCCAGCTTAATATTGTACAGTGTTTTCAGGATGAGAAAAAGTTGCAGCGTGGCAGCATTGCTTTCCTCAGTCCGTTACTGGTGAACTTCCATTCTAAAAACAGCTTTGATCCTTTGGGAGAGAACGTTCTCAAGTCTGTCCCCTGCATGTAAGATCTGGGGAATGATGGTGCTTTGGGTGTTTCAATGAGAACCCTATTTAAAAAGTGCTGCTACCACAAGAGCAGAGGGTGATCTCTCACCACATCACAGTGAATTAGTGACTGTTCCGGTTTTTTTGTAACGCTCTTTAATTTCCAGTGATAGGCTAAAGATTTTGAGAAGCTGATCTTTACATTTTCAAGGTGGAAAAACTTGGATTAATAAATCAAGCAGAGTTTTAGAGTGCTTAATGACAAAATAAAGAATTTGAACTGTGTCTCAAGGTAGCTGTTGGGCTATAGTTCCAAGCAATGACAGAAGCTTTTGCTTTTAGTGCCAAGTGGTATATTCTGGAAATGGGAATGTCCTTTCTTTTCATGTGTGTGTTTATAATTTAAAGAAATGCTGTATTTGTCAAGAGCATGGATAGATGGCACTGATCCTCAGCAACTGTTTGTTCCAGTTTAACAGCATGGTTGGATACCATGAAGGAAACATTGAAATGTTTGTTCACTGCATTTCTAGATCCTGATATAGATCAGACTATGATAGTTGACTGTGGTTAGAGGTAATGTAGGAAAATTCTATGTGCACTTGAGGTCTTTGAGTTATTAAATTTCTTTTTTCAGTGACTCATCTTTCCCCCTATACACATTGTTCAGATAGTATATTTCTAGAGGAGAGGGAATAGAAGATGAAAAACTTAAAAATGTTGAAAGCGTGTCTCTGGGTAAGATGACTACACCTCAAGAAGTAGCACACTCCTGTGAGATATTATCCCAGACATTAACAGAAAGCAGAAAAAAAAAAAGTATAGCCACTATAAAATGACATCCTTGGTTGCAGCAGGAAGAGTGTTTGGCACAGGCCTTTGGTGTTCCTGAGTTCTAGAAATGAAATCCAAGTAAGTGTATTGATGTAGTAGTGATTTAAGAAAAAAACCCCAACTATTTCTTAAGACAGCAAATTTCATGTGGTGACACTTTGTATAGGGTATAGTTTGAGTAACCTTTTCTATTTTGTGCCTTATGCTGCCAGCCTCAGTATTGTAACTTGTTTTTCAAACAACTCATTCTCAAATAGCATATTTATGGGTCCGTGGGTATCTCCAGAGTTCTCCCTCATAGTTTGTTCTCTCCTGTTTTGTTGTGAAAATTAAATTGCAGTGAGCTACCAACTCTCTGCAAGCCTGGGTGTTTCACAGTATTTGTAGTTGTGTTTAGTGCCCACAGGAAAACTGTATTAGACTCAAGTAAAAGAATAGAAAGAAGGATTCAGGAATGAGCCATTTTGCAGTACAGCTGAGTCTTGTTTTTTCCCCACTTTGACTTTATGGAATGATGAAATAAAGTACAAATACTCAGCCATCATGCATTAGAAATAAGACACATGCATGAAAAGGAGAATGAACAAACTCAATACAGCATTTGCACAATGTTTTCCTTATCACAAAATGAACTTTTTTTATGTTGTATACTTTCCCAGTTCGTTCTTGTCATGGGAACACAATGCTGTTATCGATACAGCATTCCCTAGCCTGCTTTCCAGAACTTCTCAAGTTCATTATTCCCTGTTAAGATATTTAGGAGCTAAATTGAGCAATGCCATTTCATTATGAAACATAATGATTGGAAAGAGGACAAATGGTTGTATCCTGAATCTTGTTTATCAGTTAATTCTTTATTATAGTACAGCAGCAATTGCATATGCAAAATGGAATTCTAATTACATTCTGCATAGCAGTGTAGTAGTTTTGTCAATGCTATTTAGTTGCATAATGCAAACAGCACAAACTGTGGTACAGCAATATAAATAATTGGTTTAATTTGCTATTAATGAATCTACAAAATGAAATTATATTAGTATTTTCAGAACAAGTGGTTAATTACAAACATCATTTGCATGTTACCCTCTGTTGCTGCTGGATTTATTTGTTGACCTTGGTTATAATTATTTTGTGGAGAATTTCTCATAGTGGGATGTGCCAGGAGGTTTGTGCCAAGCTGTCTAAATTTTGGCCCACACATCTCCCTGTAGACTCCTGCACTAAGCTGATAGTGAAGGTATTCTGGGGGTTCGAGTGGTTTTGGTAATGGGCAAAGAGAAGAAAGTGGAAGAGATGTGATGGGAAGTTGCTTTTTCTTATGCACCACAAGCATTGTTTCATCTACCTTCTAGCTATAAAACAGATTAGGTCTGAAAATGTGATTTATCAAAGTTCATTCCTCTTTTGCCTCTTTTGCAAAGAATTTTGCCATCATAAAGTCACGGTGTTTCTGACTGCAGCAGTTCAGCAGTTTAGTCATGTAGGCTGGGTTTTATGGCTGCTTTTGCAGGAGGAGCAAAATGTAAGTGGGCCCTGAAAACCAGTCAGTCAGCAAACATAGCATGAGGTGTAATTACCCAGTCCCTGTGTGGTTTTTAGGAAAAGAAGCTAGGGGGTAGTTAAATACACCGGAAAGACTGGCCCCAGAAAGCTCCCTCCCCCAGTTCAATCAATGTCTTATTACATAATAAACCATGTAGAGAGGTGAGAATTATGCTTCATGGCCAAAGCTTTGTTCTGCAAAGATAGCTGGAATCAGATAATCAAAATAATTGTTATTGCCAGATGTTATTAGGGGAAAGTAGCACTGATTACATCTCCTTTGTGGACAAGGTAATATTTATTGCTAACTGTGGGGGAAAATTATTAAGGTTTTAAGGCTGAAGTTCAGTTGTGTTTACTGTCACTTGAAAATAAGTGTTTGAATGTGCTTTTGTCTGCCTTTGAGCAGACATTCCTTTCACTGTAATCTCAAAATTCCTATTGTTGTCCTGTTTTTATTAAATTTGCTGGCATTCCCTGTTGATCATCATAGTCAGTAAACTCCAGTAAGGCTGAAAGAGCAACAAGCAAGTTTCCTTTTCATCTTTTAGCTCCAAGTGGTTCAGTATCTTACTACTTTAAAACTATATTGTGTTGACAATAAGCTTCTAACCTAAATAGCTGTTTGCTCAAAGGAGCTGAGCACCTAAATTATCCAGCTGCTTGCACATCTGTCTCTTCATTGATAACTGAATATGAGCTGCCTGACATTAAATGGTGCATATTTGGGTTACCTCTCTCTCTCCTGTTGTCTCTGGACTGAACAATGGCACCCTATTAAACTTTCAGTCTCCACCTATCCTGACCTTCAATAGGTGTTGTTTGTTTCTGTGCTGTGGCTGCTCCTAGGGACACAGGAATTTTAGTATTAACCACAGTTGCTTGAGGTATTTATCCTTGCAGGTCTCTTTTGATAGCTAGAAAAAAAGGGTATAGAAAAAACAACATAACCTGTTAGTGGAACTAAGAAGAGAACAATTCAGTGTGCATCAGCTTCAACGCAAGGGACAAGTCCAACTTGCCTTGGGTACTGTTTCCTGTGCTTCAACTATTTGAAAATGCCATCACTTCTTTTCTGATCTAAGCCTGTCCCTTTCCTTTGTTTTCTACCAAGTGATGTTTTTGGTTGGGGATTTCAAAAATAATCAAAGAGTTACCTGAAATGTTATACTTGAAACTGCTGCAGGCCATTAGCTAGATGCTGTATTAATGTTTTGCTTAGAGTAATAACATGTGTCCTGCCCATGCCCATGATGCCTCACATCTTCCATCAAGAGGAATATGCAGAAGCACTGGTATGAGCCCATGGTCTTAATGGTTGTTTCCCCAGCATAACTCATCAATTTGCTTCTGACATTGGCCCTCTCTCAATGGAGTTAGCAAGGCACGACATCAGATATTTTAATTCTTTGTCTGTATTCTTGCTCCTTGATCACTTACTAATAATTTTTCTCCTTGTTTTTCATGTTAGAGAAGAGTTGCAGTAGCCTTGGGATTTCAGTTTCTTCACATGAAAAGTATATGTTTGAGGGGGAGGTGAATAAGATGCTGAAAACTCTGCCCCCACTTTTCTCATGATTCTTACAGACTCTAACATGTAATTGTGCTGAAGTTGTACTTCACTTGATTCAGGATTTAGTTCACTTGACTGAAATTGCTTTGTTTTCCACCCCGCTTTTTCTACTCTAATAAGCAGAATGAAGATTGTTGCTGTTGAAACATGTACACTTTCTGTTAAGCCACATGAACCTGCAAATCTTTTTGCTAAGATTTGAAAAGTCAGACATTAAGGGGAATCACAGAAAGGGTACTGACTGGTCAACAGCAAGTTTATTCAATTCAGTGTCACGGTTAGACTTATTAGACTTCATGTCTGCTTCTCTGGAAACAGAACTGCAATTTCTTTTTATCTGCTGTGGCTACAGACTCACAGAGTACATGCATTAACTGGGGCAAATGGTCTGTAGTTAGTTTAGGAATTTAATCTAAAACAAAACTAGAGATTTACCCATCTTCCTGGTTTATCAGTCTTGTTTCCCGCTGTGTTCACTGTTCTTGGCTTCCCTTCCCATCTGGGACTGCTGCCCTGGGAAGGTTGGACAAAAGTTGAGCCAGTTTGTGTTGCACCACTGCCTGCAGCTAGTGGTCATGGGCATTCCTGGTCCAAGTCCCTGGGAATTTCCTGGTGTTCATATCCATGCCTCTGTCTGATCTGCAGGCTCCTTCCTTGCCTCCAGAATAATTTCTCCAGCCAGGATCTTGCCTTTTTTTTCTTTCCCTAGCTCACTTCTTCTGAGACCACTGCTTCTCTTTGGGAACGTCAAGCTGTCTGGTTTTCCCATGCTAAACAGTCTGTGCAAAAGCACAATGTGTTTTCATCCTCCACAGTGGTTGTTCTCATGTGGCAGGTCAGTCCCATGCTGCCTGGTAGCATTCTCAGTGTAAACTATTTTTTCCATATGCAGAGGATCTGTATTCAAATTGGTAAAATCAGATCTTTCCCAAAGCAGGTTAGACTTTGCTCTTATTTTATTGTTTTGTTGTTGGTATTTTTGCTTCCAGAAGAGCAGGTGCCCTTATGTTGCATCATTTTCCTAACTTCCAAACAGATTGTAGTGGAGAGCAAAATTTTAACCTGCACTTTCTGTTGGCTTTGATGAATGAATGATAAAATATCTGCACAGCCCCACTGTGTGAAGAGGGTCTGTGTCACTGTGTGACAGGAGGTTTTTTCATTTTTAGCTGAAGTATTAACTGCTTAGGCCCAGGGTGCTTGTACAATATTGATTTTTCACTCTGCAAAAAAGACATTAGGAATTGGGAAGTGTGTATCAGAACAGTGGGACCAGAGTTTACATAGGAGAAAGATTAACATTAGGTTTATCTCACTACTTGTTATTCTATCTCGGCATTTCATTAACATTGTAAGGTTGTTTTGCACTTGGTTCCTAGGGAATATGAAGCTTAATGTTGAAAGACATCTAGTCTGGCAGTTCTGCCCTCTGGAGAGCTTAGAAAGGGCTTTTTCGGAGGACCTACTCCTTTCAGGGCCTCTGTTGCTGGTCCTGTGCTAATTACTCATACAAAACTTGCTTTTCCTTCAGCAGACATCAAAGGAAATTTTGCTAATTTAGTATTGAGGATTTGTCCTGAAAATAGAGATGACCACTTGGAAAGTAAATAGTTTTTTGAATTTCATCAAAGCTGTCCTGCATAAGGCCATGAAAAAATGAGTCTTTGAATTAGAAGTGTGAAATGGACATACCAGAAATTATAAATATTAAACATTTATTAACTGAAGTATTCCAATATTGAAATAGTCTGATATTTCTTCTTGGGCTGCTTAGTAGATACGTGAGATTTAACTTCAATTCCAGAGAATGGATTTGGCATTATAAGTAGATAAAAGTAGCTACTGAAAGTAAATGTTCTGGAATTCTTTAAAACCTTTTAACTTGCTCTTTATTTTCCAAAGTGTTTTACCCTGCAGGTTAAAATGTAGCATCCATAAAGTTCTCTGAAAATGCCATAGAGTATTCTATTGCAATCTTCTGTTATTTTAGATCTCAAAAATATGAAGAATTTGTGAAATACAGACAGGTTGATGTTCTTGTTCTAATATTCCTATTTGCTGATATTGTTGGTGTTTGTGTCCTTACTCCTTATGACGAGTTTATAATTTATCTTTGCATCAATGCAACTTTTGCATTTCACTGTGTGTGCAGTGGCCAAGTTTTTTGTGTTGCTGAAGCCTGCTCACATTGGTAGCACTATTGTATTTCTGAAAACAAGGAATTGGATGATGCAGTAGGTGATCCAGTTCTGTTGGGGGCTGAGCAGAATCATAACTCTGAACTATTTTAGAATCAAAAGCATTTCCTTCTGAGTGTATCTTTTCTCTGTAAATAGAAAATTTACAAAATTTAATTCACAATGTACTTTAAGTAATGACTGTGTTCTTAAATCATTATCTCACAAAAATGAGGGGAGTTAAAGAAATCCACTTTATTTGGCAACACTTGTACCCCAAGTTGCAAAATACTAGTAATAGGATCCTCAACTTGAATTATTTTATTTGTTTAAAAAAGGAATTTTTATCAGAATATTTTGAAAGTATAGCAAGGACTTCCTGCTGTGCTTTTATTTGGGACTTGATGTTGGTGAGTTTTGAGCCAACAGTGTGTATCCTTTGTCTTCCTTTCACATGTTACTATAGACAAGGTGGTGGTATTTTTATTTTTCTTCTCAAACAATAATCAAGATAGAGAGCTTCGTGGGTCAGGAGTTTATAACAGAAATTCTTTGTCATGTAAGTAAATTCAGAATCCTCTAAAAATCTCAAGTATGAGAATGAATCATTGCTAAGGAGTCACTTCCATCCCTCTCCTGGGAACCTTGTTCAGCTCCCTCAGTAGAAACAATGGATCAGCTCTGAGCAGCTCACCTTGAACTTTGGTCCACAGTCAGAAGAGTGAGGGCTTGTGCTCTGTGGCAACCTGGAGTCAACTTGTAGCTCCTTATTCCCAGTAGTTGAATTTCATTAAAAGACAAGCAAATTCTTTTGGAGAGCTTGCTGAAATTACTGTCCAGTATAAGCAGTTTCACTTGCAAATGTTTATATACAAGAGTGAGCTGTGTTTACTGTATAAGTAATGGCAATTTTAAAATAAATTGACTATTTGTGTTCTTGATTATTGCAGCTTGCACTAGGCAGCATCAAGCAATTTGTGTCTCAGGTGCTGTCTTATAAAGTACATACTTTCAGGTAGTGTTCTGTGATAGTCATCAATTGACCATGACCCCACAAAGTTATAAAATAAGAATCTTTGCTTGAAAAGCAGTAACTTTTTCAGCTCAGGAAGTTTGATTTGAATGTCTGATCAGGTACAGACTTTAAAGCAGCTGACAATGACTAAAGAATTCAGATTTGATGTGCTATTTCTAATTAGTGATACATGAAAACACACAGCAAGGGGAGCAAACTGGAAGAACTGGAAGTTTGTGCAGAGTTGCAGGAGCTTGGTCTGGCTGGTAGAGCAAAGATGTAGTGGGGCAGTCTCCTGGCTGGAGTGCTGAAATGTGTGGATCCAGGATTAAGAGAATGGGAATGGGGGAGTGTGTCCTACTGAGAGGAGTGGTTTGAATGCATGGAGCTCTGCTTTGAAACAGGAGATGAGTCCATGGAGAGCTCTTTGGATAAAGATCATTAAGTAAAATGATCATCAGAAAAAATCCTTCTCCCTTATAGTGTTCTAGTTTGAATACTAAGGACTGGAAATACTTGGCATCAGTTATTGTTTCCTAAGAACCTTTTGTCTCAGCCCCTTTGAGACTGGTGAACTTTAAGGGGAGTATATAAATATATTATGAAGTATTTGCATATAATATTGAGCAACCTGCATACTAAAATTTAGAAGACTAAGGTAAGGAGTTCTTTCCTTGGTATTTCTAAAGAAAAAGCAAGAATGAGTAAAATCATAGAGACAGGTAAAAGCAGATTCCATTCTAAGAAGGAGAGATGAAAAAAAGTAGTTTTTTTGGTCTGTGTTTTTTTATTCAAAGATCGGTGGCGCCAGGAGGATCATAAAGTGACAAATGTGCAGTGGTAATACTGGGAAGTCCTCTTGTCCTTTGTAAGCAAAGGACACTTTCCACAGGGAGATTCTTCCCATTTTGAGGCATTCAGAGGCTAATTGGTATAAAAAAAAGTTTTACCTTAGGATGAAAGATCACAGGGTTGATAAGGCCTACCACAGTTTTCTGGGTATGAAATAAGCTGGGTTTGATTGCTTAATACTTTGACTTTCTGGTCAGACTTTAAAAAAAAAAAATTAAAAAAAATATCTATGATGATACCTCCTACAGTTCCTGTGAGTTGAATGCACTTTTCTGAAGTGTTCAGTATCCAGTTATTCTCATTAATGTTCATACAGGTCTCTTTCAAGAAAACACATGAAGATAATCTGTACTCTGGAATTCAAGCTGGAAATAAAACAGATTTTTAGCGTGTTCTTTAGTAAGGAGATACACTTGCTTTATCAAAATAAACAAACCAGAAGAATAGAGGCATGGCTAGTCTTTAAAAGAAATCATAGGCCTGCCTAAATAAAGAACTGTTCAAGAGCAATTCATCCTTGGGAACTGATTACCTCTGTCATTCAGCCAAGGTCAGTGACACATTCAGTGAACAGCTACATCAAAGGCAGAAGCATAAATTAAAAGAATTCTGTAACCCCAAGTCAATTTGAGCATAAAATCTAAAAAACCCTGCAGTTTGTAAGGTCCTCCTTAGTCTTTTCAGTTTTTGCATAAGGGTTTGTTGTCTTCTCTGTGGTATCTTTTATTGTTAATAATTCTCTCCCAAACTGCTTCCAGAAGAGCCCAGGAAAATCAAATCTTGGTTGTGCTCTGGTACTGCCAGGCTGCTGTAGACAGTAGACAAAGGCGCACACATTCAGTATGTTGATAAACCTGGAAGTAATCCTACTAAAATGAATTTGACTGCTAACAGTTGTCACTAAGTAAAAGAGGAAATTTCTGTCCTCAAAAGCAGAACATTTCCAGTGCTGGGAGCATGTACATATGCACATGCCCTGGCACTTGGACTCCGCAAGTACTGCTGTCACAGCCAATATTTGTATATAAACTAAGGTGGTTATTTTATTTGCACCAAACACAGACGTTTTAGAAGTTAAAATATAAATTTAAAGGATTTAAACAATGCTGTCTCCTTTTGTGCGCCACTGCCTCAGCAGTCAACCAGAATCCCTTACCACTCCTTTTCCTGCAGCTTGATTTAAAGGTTATAAATGATTCTTCTCAACAGTTTTTGCTTTGGAGTCCAACTTTTGAACTTCAATATACACCACTATACTATATTTTTACACTGACAAACAGTTGACTGAGACTAGGTAATATGATTATAAAGCTGTTTGCTCTTGCCTACTTTAATAAAAAAAAGAAAAATAACAACAGAAAATGGGACTAAAATAGGCCTGAATGGTGTTAGGGCAAGATGATTCTGTTACCACATGCGAAACCTTGTTTGGTGTCACATGTGACTTTTGGGGATGCTCTGTAGCCTTTTAAGGAGAACAAGCTGTGGGGTTGTCTAATGTTTTGTGTTCCCTTCCACTTCTCTCTCTGTATCCCCTGGTCTATCTGTTGTATGTATTCACCCTGGGGATGGTCTGAAGCAGAGATCATGCTGCTTTTTCTGTCTGGATGTCATGTAGTGAGTCTGGATACTTGTTTGAGAACTTAATGTATTGATATTTAATGGCACAATACAGGCAGGGGCTTCTTCCTAGGTATAGACCCTTCCACTTTATGTAGCATGACTTGTGGGGAGTAAGGTTTATTTCCTGTTTGCTTTGAATTGACAAATACCTGTTTTTTAGAAGTTTCCTGAACTTTATGAAGAAGGTTTTATTTATTTTTTAAATTAAAATGGCTGTGATGCAGGAATAGGAAGGAAACGTAGCTATGTTAATCAAAGCTGTCAGCTCTTGTTACTGGAGCACTCTTTGTATCAATTTTTAAAGTGTTTAATAAAACATAGAGACCGTTTCTCCTCTTTCTAGTCTGTAGTCATCTGACTGCACTGAAGTCAAAGGAAGGTACTTTTCATGTGCAGTGCAGTAATGAGATGAGAATGATAGATTCTCTTCTACTGAAGGTTTCAGCATCTGGTAAGCAGATTCTTTTCCTAGGTTGAAAAAGAAATCAGCAGTAGCTAATGGCCTCTGTTTAAAACTCTTGATGCACTGTTGGCAGCTTTTCCTGGCTAGCTCTAGTGTACTGGTTATCTTCCATAGAAATTTTGGGTCAAATTCTAAGTAAATTTACTTCTGTAAATCAAATACAGCTCTAATAAGTTTTGCTTGTGGAAGGACTGAGTCTTGGTTTTATTACATATTCTCATTTTGCAGATTCATCCATGTGTATAAAAAAAAAATGAGAGTGCTTGATTTTGCATGAGGCCCAGAAATGCAGTGCCATCCTTTCTGAAGACTCCAGCGTCGATGTTGTGTACTGTTGTGTGCATCAGTAGTTCTGCTGGGTTTCCAAGGTGCAGTCATTCCTGAGGCAGGCTTTGGCAGCCACGTAATTAAGACAGGACAGAGTGCAGCAGTTTAGCTCTGGAAACAAGCAAGAGTATTGCACTGAATTGAAATGGAAATTATGAGGGTGCACCTCAGCCAACTCAGGCTATCTAGCTGCTATAACTACAGGAGGGAAAGGAACTCTCACTGATGAAAAATAAAACTTGTTTCACTGTGATTCTCTAAAAGAAAAGATTGAGTAAAGGCATCTCTGTAAAAGTGCTGAAAACTTTGGAGAAGGAAATAGGAAAGTGTCTTCAGAAACCATTTAAAAACTAATTAGAGTGTAAAACAGTTGCAGGTTGACACAAAAAAGTGGTGTGCTGACCTTTTTATTTTTTTTCTTCCTTCTTTTCCCATTTATTAGATTTTCATCATATTCTACATCTACAGCCTTCAGAACAAATTCTGGCAAGAGTATTGTGTCAGTCTTCCCCCTGAACCCCTCAAAAATCTGTTTTCCCAGAGGCCTCACCCTTGTTGCTGATGGGTTTCAGGCCAGTGGTGGATCCACCCTGGAGCCACTGGCATTGGCTCCACTGGACATGGGGGAAGCTTCTGGCAGCTTCTCACAGAAGCCACCCCTGTGCCCTGCCCGCTACCAAAACCTGGCCACACAAACCCAGTCACCATGAGGACGAGATGTTTCCCCAGGAGAGAAAAAAATTCAACTCCTATGAATTCCTATTTCTCATACAGAAAGATGCCTTAACACTCTATAATGAAATTTTTATATGTAAGAGGGATTGTCAACATCATCCTATATTGTTCTTTGATGTGCCCCAAAATTACTGCAGCAGAAGGTATTAAAGAATAAATCATGTGCATGCCCCCCCCCCACCACAGTTTGTCTCTTTACTCTTAACCAATTTGTGTCAGGGTGAATTTCCTCTTTCTCTGGGCTTATTGAATTCCCCTAAGGTTTTCTCTTTGTGTCACGTGTGTGTTAGTGCCTTCTTGCTCAGCATTCATTATCACATTATCTCATAATTTCAGGGGGAAAGCAAACCAGTAACAATCTTGTGTCAATCTCCTTTACACAGTGGAAGCAAATCTCTTTTATCCTTTAGATGCAAAGAAATGCTTTGCACAGTGTGTTTTAGCATCACTGAGCTGGTAATTGTGTGAAAACCACTAGGTCCAAGTCTTTAGGTATCAGCTGTTGCCAGTCTCCAGAGAATTTGCTATGACCTGTGAGTTGATCGGATGTAAGAAAACCAAGAAGTGTGTGCATCTCAGTCCACATCACCACCCTACCCACACAATTGCATTAAAAATTAAAGAGCCATTTATTTTCAGTGCTGCTGTAGTTGGTCTGTGTTCTTCTCATATTGGGATGAATATTAAGATCAATGATTTCCCCTATTTTTCACTGAAAAATACTGAAATCCAGTTCTGGATCCAAGGCTTAGGTCCAATATATTTAAATTTTAAAATTTGAAAAATTAGAATTTTATCCTCTTCCTTAAAGAATGTTGTACCTTTCTAATTTTTAGTAATGGGGACATATAAGTTAAACAGAGCTCACTCTTTAGCCTTTCTTGCTGGTTTTTTGTTCTTGCCTTGTCATAGATAAGAGCAAGGTTCCAGCCTTGCCTAAAGGGCTGCTAATCTATTTGCTCTTGATCTTTTAAACCTCTTTCCAAGAGGCCACAACACTGACTCTAAGGTTTCTGAGTTGTTCTTTTCTTTGCTTTTCAATCCCTAAAGACTACACGGCCTCCTGCTAAGACAGTTATTTTTATGTTCTTTCCTGTAGTAAAAAGTGTGCTGCATTTTAACGAGTCTCCTGTTTTTAAACAAATGAAAAGGTGCCCTGAGCAGAGGTATTTGTACAATGCTGTAACCATTATAATGGTTCTCTTCAGGCAAAGTGAGACACAGTAAATAAGGTCTTATTAGAGTGGGAGACTAATAAAGTACAATTGTAAATTCTGAAGGAGTGTGGGCTTTGTGGGTGTGTGTGTGTTTGTGTTAGGAGTCTTTGCTATTTCACCTGCTAAATGTGGGCAAAGCTTTTTTCTGGCTCTGAGAGACCTGCCTCTCTCTTATTTTCACTGAAGTGGTATTTGGCACTCTTGGGCCTCTGTTTATGAATCCATCTCTTCAGCTTTTGAAATTACATGGCAAATTCTTTTTCTTTCTTCATGCTGGAGCTGCTGCCTAGCATTCCTGATTTTAGGATTGTCGCAGTTTGATGCTGGTTAGACACCAAGCACCATGAAAAAACTATTCACTTACTTGCCTCTGCTATAAGCGGAGCAGAGAAGGGGAAATTAAAACTTCATTTCATGAGGTAAAATAAGGATTATTGAGGAAAATGGAAAAAACCTTAAGGTAAAACAGATCCAAGCTTATCCATATAAAGAAGATTTATTACTAACAGAATTAAAAGTAAAAAGAATAATGAGAAATAAAGCAAACTTTCAGAATACTTTTCTCTTCCAGTACCTCCCCTCTTTCCACCAAACCGCACAAGGGAACAAACATGGGGTTTTGGTCAGTGTTTCATTTCTTAAGAGTCTATGTTTAAGGAAAAGACTTTCTTCTGCTGTGCTGTGGGATTCCTCCCACAGAAGATAGTTTTCTGCGAACTTCTCCAGCATGGCTTCAAACTTCACAAACAACAGTCTGCCCGAATCTGCTGCAGTGAAAAAATCCCTCCCATGAAATCTTGCAGTCTTCTCACAACTGCCATCCATGGGTCATAGTAGTCATGGGGTTTTAGTCTTTTAAGGATGAGCTATTGCAGCCCTTTGAAAGCAAAGGCTCTCTTCTTCAATCTCTAAAAGCCTNCTTTGAAAGCAAAGGCTCTCTTCTTCAATCTCTAAAAGCCTTTCACAGCATCTATGGCCTCTGTCATTGAGCACTTTTTTTCACGGGCTGTGCGTGGATTTCTGCATTTCCCCTTGTACCTCATCTCATGAATTATAGGGAAACAAGTTGCTGTATTATAGTCCTCACCACAGCTTGAAGGAGAATTTCAGCTCCAACGCTGGGAGCACCTCCCTCTCTCCTTTCCTCCACTGACCATGGCACCGCCATGTTAGCCTCTTCTCATGCGATCTCACTTCTCCTTTCTCTCTGACTTGGAAGAAAGTTCGTGTCTGTTCAGTTGCAGCTGAGAAGTTGATCTTGTCTGGGCTCTGCATCAGGAAGGACTCGCCCTGTCTCCCATTGCCGGTTGCACGGTGTTTTTCCTTGGCTCGGGCTGAGCCGCGCTGGCCTCAGAGGCCGGCCGGCAGTGCGCGGGCCACGGCGGCCTCAGACGAATCTTGGCCACACGCTCCTGGCCTCAGCTGGGGGGGTTTCTGGCGGCACGGCTGCTCATGGCTCCGGGGCAGCTTTCTCCTGGCGGCCCCACCTCGGCCACCACGCTGGGGGGCCCCGGCGGCCCACTCCAGGAGGAGGCCCAGGGGACCCCCTCTCGCGCTACCCCTCGGCAGAGGAGCAGGGAAAGGAACTTCTCGCCCTCTCTTTCTTAAATATGTAAATCATAGTGGCCTTACCAGCTTGTTTAATTGGCCTAGCAACCTGCCCATCAAACCAAGTTTCCCATAACTGCTAAACTACCACAAGGCTCTTAGTTTTGCTGTAGTGCTGAGAAATGACTTCTTTGTCTCCACATCCCAATGAAAGGAGCATAAAGAAAGAATGATCCACACAGCATTATGATAGAGATGGCTCTCTGCACCAGAGAAATGTTTACTTTTCCCTCAAAACCCTAAGGCTGGAAGAAGTGGGTAGGTGAAAATAGAGACACGTAGACAATAAGAAAATCTGTAGTCTGCTAAGTAATGGTTTCTTGCCGGAGATGTAGTAGTGGTACTTCTGGTTCCCCTTGAAGGGGTTTGGAGCCCAGAAGCTTATCTGTTACTGCTAATCCCTGCTAGGTGAAGATACTGGCAGTGTTCTGGATTGGTGCTGTAACTGCTGTACCTTATCCCAAAGATGGATACATTTCTGGAATCAGAAATTACTCCCATAAAAATAACCTTTAAATTGAATTTTACAGTTTTTCAAAAAGGGTTGTGTTATTTGGAGGAAATAGCCTCTGTTTAAATCTGTCTTTCTTGTTGGAAGAGTTCTTCTCAGGTGAAATTAACTGGACTTGGTATGCAGGCTAATTTTCTTATGCGAAACATGATTTTCCTTTTATAGTTGTTAAATTTACCTTGGAATACTTGACTTATACAGGTCTGTAAGAATTGCATCCACCTTTCATCCTAACCAGAGGTAGGACGTGGTTAGAATGTGCCAGCATAACTTAGTAGTAAGTTCCAGTTCCAGAGGAACTTTCTCTTGAGATTCCTGGAGACCTTTAGTAGACTTTTCATAGGCCTTGCACCAGCCCCGTAGGATGCAGATATGCATTTCAGAATTTGGAGGAAATGCACTTTTATTGTTTTTTCTTCTGCCTTCCCCCCCCCGCTCACCCCCCCAAATCATGCAGCTTTGATCTACATTACAGATCCAAAAAATGCTGCATTTCACTGTTCTGAGTTGTCCTCCTCTAAAATTTCCAAAGGTTTTCTGTTTAGAGTAGTGCTTGTATTTTAGATGGCATCAAAATTCATCAGAAATTTCAACATCCTTTTGAGTGTTGTCTGGAATAGGAGTAGCCTTCCTCTCCCCTCCCCCCCTGCCCCTGCCTCCTTCCTTTTTAAAAAAGAAAAAAAGAAAGAAAACTTGTGCATAAATGTATTTCTGAATAAATCAGACACACAAACATATGGTAGTGGCAGTGGCAGCTGAATTGCTCTGAAAATTTAGAACTATGTTCTATGAATTTCAGCAGGAATTTCATCTTGAAAAAGACCACTGGACGCAACAGGCCATTCTTCCATGTGCTGGTTCATAGAATTCTCCAAGGGTTACTTAATTTTTCTGGTACTGGTTAGGAGTTATTTTACCTTGTGCTAATCTGGTAGCTGGAAGTTGATGGAATTCCAGACCATAGAGACATTTAACCATCTGCCTTGTTTGTTTCCTCTTGATTTAGCTTTGCCCAGTTCAAGCTAAACAATTTTGGAATAAGGGGCTGCAGAGAGAAAAAGCCAAATGTTTGTTTACTTACTTACAAATGAAAATATTTGGCTTAGTTTTAAGAATTGTTTACACTGGAATTTTAAACTTTCGTTTTCTACCTGATTGCAAATAGAAACATATGTGTGATTAGTGACAACCAGCCTTCCAACAGTCATCCTAAACTCTTTAAAGTTGTATTTTGAAAGTAAATAAAAATCACTGTTTTTCTGCTTGTGATGGCAGACTTTTTTGGCACTTAGAAAAGAGGCTTCATACCAAGCTTTTTAAAAGGTACAAAGATAATGTTGATTAATGTGGGTTATTATGTAAGTACTGGACCAGAATTCATAACACAATCAAAGGTGTAATAGAAATTAAACTTACATTTAATTTTAATTACAAATTACCTCATTTACTTAGTCCCCTACCACACCTGTTGACTCAATGGTCATTATCATGACACAAAAAGCACCACAATATTTGTGAGCCTGCAATGTGCAGCAGTAAGATTCCTTAAAGGAACTAATTCCTAGTTCCGAGGGACTGGCACTAGTGTTGTCACCTTAGAGTGCCTTGCACTGTCACTGGACAAAGCCATGTGACGTTCCCAAATAAACTAATGTTTGAATTAGATCTTTCAGATCATTGCATCTTTATGTGTTAAAAATTACTCTTGATGAAAGCTCCCGACCTGGGTAATTTATTCTAATAATAACAACTAATAACTAAATAATTCTAGTAATTCATCCTTACGTGAAATGCACCAAACAAAACATGCACTTTATTTCTGAGCTCATCTCTTTTAATAGTTGTCATTTTCTGTCAATAGAAGCTTTTATACCTATTTGTTTCTAAATTGTTAAGCTCTGTGTGGCTTGCAGCTACTTTTGCACTCAAGACACTCCTCAAGCTTCCCTTCAATAAGAGAGATAGATGGAGTTCTGTGCCCTTGGGCAAAGTATGTTTTCTAATTGATTTGTTGTGTTTGTCTTGCTTGAATATTCTCCAATGTATCCGCTTGATTAAAAAAATTCTAAGTCCTTGCTTAAAGCCTTATTCCAGCTCTGGCTTCTCCAGTGCCAAGTGCAGAAAGTAATTTAACATCTGTTTGTGTGCTTGGGACTTCACTGCGTGCACGGCCAGTGACGAGGCTGAACCCTTGCTGCAAAGTCTCTGAGGTTGATCCCAGTGACTCCAGAACTCTTCTAAACACCTGATTCTCAGTTTATGTTCTTGATATGCAAATATGGCAACAGACTTTTGATGAACTTGATGTTTAGCACAGCCTCCGCTTCTCTTTGCTCAGCTTTTCTAGTCAAATGATTTTCTCGCTGAGCATTTGTGTCCTACTCTGTCAGAGCATTCTCCAGGCTATTATGCAAAAGCTTTATCTGCAATGATTTGAATTTCCTTTTAAATATCAGTAATGATGGTTAGTATGGAGTTGAACGCCAGATTCTGCAATGTTTATCTAAACCCAGATTATTCTATTTTACAGTTATTTATTAGTGTCTATTAGTGATTTTAAAAAAATGTATTTTGTGTGTGTCATGTTGAATTGTTCTGGATCTTAATGAAAATGTCCTGTGCTGTTGTTTTTTGAAAATGTGTATCATTTTGAAGATGTACCCTTTTTTATCAGTCAAGCTTTCAAATGCATTTAAAGAAAAAAAAAGATGACTTCCAGGTAGCTAACTTTATTTCCCATAAATCCACCTCAAAAGGTATTAATTCTACCTTATTTTACTTGCTTATTAGTAAAGTCATATATCAACCATTCCAGTATTTTTCCTGACTTGCCCAGTTTATGGATATTGGTTTTGCTTGTTTGTTTTTTAAAGCTTAGCAATGTAAACTCTTTTTGACACTCTTGTTGCTGCTTGGCCAGCAGTCTCAAAGTTTTGGGATGCAAATTATCCAGATCTATTTCATTTCAGCAACTGTTCATTAATTTTTTCTCCCTAATAATTGTTGTAGAAAGCACTTACACTCCAACGGCATCATCCCGTTTTTTCCTGAAGACTAATACTTCGTGAATACTTTTGTCTTTTTTCTGTATTACTATTTCTATTAATACTTCTGCCACAAACCATGCAGATATACAGCACAGTTATAAATTCTGTGTTCTTAATGAAATCTCTCTTAGTGTCCTCTGCTCTCCATTTTTTTATGTTTTTCTTTTTTTCTTGATCAGTTATGCAGTTGCTTAGTTCTGGCTCATATGCATTGCTGGGAATGGCTTTACATTCTTTCATTCATTATGTGCCTTTCACTACTCATCTAAATCATGTTAGTTATTTTTTGTTTTGGTTTGTTTTTTTTTTAATCAGTATGACCTAATTTCTGTTTGAGTTATGACTATCCATGAGCTTGGAACTTGTTCTTAAACACTGCCCAACTTTACACAATCCAAATCACTTTTTCTCAGATGGCTTCTATAATGAACAATTCACAAGGTTTTTTTGTTCAGATTTCCATACTTGCAAAGTTCACTGAAGGTTTGTTTAGTTTACTGTCACTTCACTTTGTTCTCTTGCATTGTGGGAGTTTTATTTTGTACACCTTGATCTTTACTTATACATGTAAAGAAGGGGAAAGCAAAGGCAAGATGGCGATGTGTTCTAAATGTTCTTCCAAGAACTGTGCCATCACATTTCTTTCTTTTGTTTAGTCTAGGACTGGTAGATCAATCTCGAAGTCTAGAAATTTATTTGTGAGAAGACATGTCTGTTAGATAAAGTGTTCAAGTGCTCTCATCTGGAATAGAGATTTTGAGGTAGAAGTTGATGGATTGAATACGGAAACAATGCCATCCACGGATTGTGAGTTTAAGCTTGGTAAACACAATCATTTTGTTATTCTGCCTCCTCACTTGAATATTTGCCTGAAAAGAAACAGTTCCTGAATCATCTTGATACAAAGGGACACTTGATGATAGCAAGGTTTTGCGTTTAGAGCATTTTTTAAAATTTTTTTCCCCCAACTGATACTTACGAAAGCAAAAATTTTTCTTTGGTTTGGTTTTGCTCTTGAATATGAACACTTTTCTTCTATAAAGCAACAGAAAATGTGCTCACTGTAACAGTGAAAAAGTATATGAACTGCTGGAAGCTAATCAGAGGACCCAGAAAATTAACTTGTATCATCTTAGGGTTACCTTTGATTGCAGAAGTCGCTCTTTGCCCTGAGTAGGTGGTTCAAATAAATTGTGCAAATAGACAATGAGTTAATGGAATAAATTAGAAGGGGATTAGTAGTAGACGTACTTTATTCATCAGAGAAATGTCAGAGTGCTGTATATACAGCACTTAAGAAATAAATTTTCCAGTTTCCATATTATTTCATATTGTTGTTTTGATATGAAACAATAGGAATGCATCTTGAGTGTTCTTGAGTAGATTAGGCATACCCATTTATAATCCACTTTTTATTTCTCTTCAAGTTTGGGTAACTTGATGTTATTAAAGTCAGTTAAATATGGGTCAAATATGAGTCTCACGTTTGGGAGATCCATACCACTGACTGATGAAATAGGCTATAAATTCTTTCAAATAGTAAAACAAATTATGGAAAATTTACCTACATTAACTTTCTGCAAGTGGAGGGGCACTAATCAACCACAGAGAAGACAGGATCTACAATATTGATGTGATAAGTACCATTTCTGAGAAGATATTTTAAGCCAATTCTAGTGTTATGGGAATTTTTCCTTCCTGTGAAAAGGCATTGGACTGTGCCTTTAGTAAATTAAACCAAAATAAAATGAGAAATTAATTTAAAACTGTGTTTATTCAGAAAGAATTAAATATGGCAACACTTACATCTAGTACTTTCAAGGACTGTAAGTAAATACATATTGCACTTAGGCTGTCCTGAGTGTTTACATATTATATGCACTGCAGTATAATTGTTTTAAATGTCTTTAAATGCGAACTGCTGCTGCAGTTTGATTGCTGATTTGAGATAATACTTCACTTGTGTTTGGAAAAGAAATTCTTCTGGGGAAATCAGTCTTTGTCATGTCAGATTCCATACCTTGGTTAGCTGGGGTCAGGGTGGCCTCTGGGGAAGAGCTGATCGTTCATGTGCTACTGTATTAGCAAGATCTTTTTGTGGAATAAAGGATTGCTCAGTCCAGATCCCTCTATCATCCTGCTCTCTTCTGTCTCTTCCTGAACACCCTGCACTGGGGTGGGTAAATTCTACATTCTGAACTTGAGAAAGTAAAAGCTCTGCCTCCTGGTGCCATGGCTTGTTTCCTCTGTAGCCAATAATGTTTGACTGTGTGTTTGTTCGGTAGGGATAGGGAATACCAGTGTATGGGAAAAATAAAGGGCATTGCAAATACCTGGAGAAACGTGCTTACTGAGGTTCCTCTCCAACACAGAAATAATGACAAACCATGCAATGGAACTGCCTTGTTTTCCTTTGTTGAGTGGTTATAGGCATATATGTATGGGTGCACCAAATGTGCATAAAATGAATGACATACTAATAATATGCTCTGATTTGTCTTCAGAATTCTCCCATGGAGTATGATGCTCCAAATAATTCATCATGCATATTTCTTCTCTGTATAAAAACCTTTGTTTCAAATTTAGCGAGCCGTTCTCTATGGACATGAAGAAATTGCAGGATAAAAAAAATTACCCTGCCCAGTAAACAAAGCCACTATCCACCTGAGTAGGCACAAGGTAGGCACAAGCAGGGTTCCTCCTTCCAGAAGGTGAATCTCCTGCAAAACGGGGTCATTGCACTGTTTACCCCGTGCACAGAACTACAGGTGTTCACCAGGGGAATGTGGCTGCTCCCCACACTGCTTTGAGTTTGAAATCACATCTCAAAGAATGCAATTGCTTCAGGTACTTCTTGTGAGATCATGTGACTTCTTCATCTGAGACTGCTCATCCCAAATTGCTAATTCCACACAGTAGCTGTTATCAGGAATGCAGGGAGCCCCCAAAGCCCCTTGCCTGCTTTAAAAGTGCAAATGTCCGGGGCACAGGTACAAACTGAGAGGCTGCACCTGAGCAAATCTGAAGCTGCAGTGTCCTGTGCTGTACATTCTGAAGAGATGGAAATCAAAGTCCTTTGTAAAAGTAATAATTTTGAGTAAAATATTCAGATGTAGGAATATGGATTAGCCATTGGTATGGCAACCTGTACACATTCTTTAGTTAAACAATGAATTACAGAGTATTAGTCCTACACCTTAAAAGAGCAAGGCCCAAAATTTCATTCTTTAAGGTTAACACGTAGGTGAGTTGCAGCTTGGAATACATGTGCTGCATGTGAAGCTGGAACGTTTTGCTGTGTAACAGCTTCACTTCTCTTTCCATATAACAAATTGAAGGGGGTATTATATATCTAACATAAGAACCTGCTGCCCCTTAAGGCTTGTGATATTTTTGGTGGAAACCTAAAGATTTTTTTCTTCAGTGTTCATTCATAATCTACTTTTTTACCCCTTAGTATTGGAGAATATTATATCTGGGGTTGGTTGTCAAATGTCCATCCCTGGAGATTCAGCTGGCCAAAACCGTGGTTGAAATGATCAAGTGTTTGCCACAGTCACACTGTTGTCCCACGGTCAGAGTTGACACTTGTAGATCTCTCTCCTGGCCAACATTTCTAGACTGCATAGAAGTTCTAATAGAATTAGCTACTCTTTCTCTCTTCACCTTTGACTTTCTGATCTTCTAATGCTGGGGGAAGAGGAAAATTCACAGTTTAGCTGGTTACATTACTGTCAGAAAGAGAAAATAATAAGCTAAGTCAAGTTTGAAGGTAAGGGGGTTTTGTTTGTTTCTTTATTTTGGTCATGTTGTCTTTTTAATTTTTTTTTTATGATTAATGATGGAAGTTTTTAATTTTATACCACTTTGTCATTGGAAAAGGCAAATTTACTGGCAGGCAATAATATCTGTGTGTGAAATTTTAAAGTTTCTTCAAGTCATAACCTTGAAATACGTGAAGATTTCCGTAGTGCTTTTGTAGCAGTGTTTGTGTGCTTGTGTATTTGTTGCTGTTTACTGAAATTAGGTTTCTTGGCAATTAAGTACTTCTTCAATAGAAAGAAAAAGTGAGAAAGCTTTATTTGGAATTATTTTTCCCTTTCCTTTTTTCTAAAATCTCATAAAGTGAGAAATGTGTGTCCATTTTACTAGTTCCGTGATTAAATTATAGGTTGTTGGTTTTTCTTCTTTTCCTTTTGCTAGGAAATGTTAGGTCATTTAAAAGATTTCTGGTTTCTGGATAACTTTTTGCCATTTCAAGAAGCTAGAGCTTAGGTTTCTCAGCTGCATTTTCCCTTTACTTCGTATAACTGGATATGATGTGACTCTGTACTTCAGTACATTCTAGCAGATTTTAAATAAACCTTTTCTAAATTAGTGGAAGAAAATTAGAAAATTTCCAGGGAAATCCCTTGCTAGGTATCACATTTGTCAATTCATTTCAAGCTGGAGTAATTTTCATCAGCCTCAATCAGCAGTTTTGTTCAAAACTCAAATGTAGTATTTGCTAAAGACAAATACAATTATTTTAGGGCATATCTCAAATTTTGATCAAGTCCCAAATATTTTGCTGTTGGAACAGTAATGTTCTAGTTAACTAGTTAATTAATGAACTAGCTAAATAAAAAGCTAAAAGAAACATCTGAAATGATGCACAACAGTGTGAAAATCTCTGGAGACCTTCTGTAAGCAAAGTGAAATAAATCACTACCCTTGCAAGTACTGATAACACACAGAGATGTTTGTCTTCCTCACTAGCTGAGAATGTGGCACATCACTATGTAAATTGATTTGAGTCGTAATTAAATATTTAAAAGATTTTGGCTTTCTGTTTCCTTTTTGAGAAAATGGCATATGCTAGGTAGAAAACCTTCTGGCTTCATATTCCTATATATTTGTTATATTGTGAAAGATTTGTTGACGAAGTATAATGAATTTGGTGTTGATTTGAACAAAACATATCTGCTAATTACTCTCTGAAGACAGATATTTTAGCTGGAATATAACAGGTTTTACTTCTCTTGGGGCTGTTTAAGAGCACTGATCATACATACATTATACTAATAGATGATATTATATGGATGATATTAATTAAATGGGAGTAGTATTTTCTTAAGGCTTTGTGCAATGGTCTCTGGGAAATTGACTTTATTTTTTCATATTATTTTGTATTAACAAAATTAATTTTAATTTAAATACATTATGCTATTTTAGTACTTGAGTTCTAGAAAACTTTTTGAGCTGAAACTTGCAGGCTCTGGGTCCAATCTTCTATTTCTAGGTGTAACTCTTCTGGCTTTTAAGGAGCAACTTAGATGTCAGCAGAATGAAGTCAGAACTGGAAGCTGTCCTTGTTCCTGGAGTCTCCTGGCTTGTTCAGGTGGCAGAGCTGTTTGTGTAGGGCTCTTTCTTGGAAGGCTGTGCTCTCCCAGGGCAGTCACAGTGGTATCCATTGCCTTGAGTGTGTTTGTGCAGTCTGGAGCAGATTGTCACCAGAAAAGCACCATCACTTGCTTCTACCAGTGCAGAGGGGATTTTTGTGGATGAGGAAGAAGGCGCTGGAGAGCATGTTGGGGAGATGCTATTTCTCTGTGATTCCCAAGTGCACTTTTAGCTAAATTTCTGCTTGATTTACTTCCACAGGAACTAGCAGTGGGATCAGGTCAGCTGCTGTTCTTGTTGAGAATTAAAATTTGATGCTTTGGATTAAAATTGAAAGCATCAAGTGCCTGATATGTTCTCCCTTCCCAAGTTTCTTATGGCAATACACAGTAAGTGTGAACAGAAGTAACACTTGGACCATTCCAAGCAACTGAAGAGGAAATTCAGTGGAGCCCTGCTGAATTTACCAAGCCTTGGCAAGCTTGGTATTTTATTTCGCTAATGAAATTTTTTAAAGCAAGATTTGTTCATTACCACTTGTGCATGGGAATCAGAGATTCACAATGAGATCATAATTCATTCTTTTTTACATAAATGTTACATGTACAAACTTAATGAAGAGAACATTATTAAGAATGCAGAAGCAAGTCGTTGTGAGAAGAGAGTGTTAGGACTGGCATTGCAACAGAAATTCAACTTCTCCTACACATATGCATTCTGATGAAGTAATCAGAATTATGTAAGAACACACAATACTTTTCCAGAAAACTTCTTCCTTACTCAGTGCACAAGATGAACAGTCCTCAATTAATGAGCAGCTATTCGAGATGTTTTTTTATCGTCAGTGTTTGATATGTGGCCCTAAGCCTTATTTACAGCACGTTGTTCAGACCCTGCTCAGACGTCAGAATTATTAATTTCCTCACAGGCTTTTCTGTGCTACTCATCACTACTGTATCCAAGTCCTACACATTTGCTACACAGGTTTTAAATTAAATTTATCTTCACAAAGCCCCAGTGAGGAATGTGGTATTATCTCTGTTTTACAGATAGGGAACTGACAGAGATGAAGGTCAGAAAAATTCACCAAATTTGGATGTACTTTTTAAGACATGAGATTGGATTTTAGCACCCTTCAGATCATACAGGATGTTCTGTGTTTGGAAAACACCACTTGCTTCTTTAGCATCAGGTGTGTTTTTCTTGTGGCTGGGTAACTTCCCCAGCAGCTCAAGGCTGCAAACTGCACATTTACATGGCACTATTGATTGCTGAGGAAAACTTAGTTTTTGATACCGTGGGCAGTATCACATAGGAAATTGGAGCTTTCTCTGAAATAGGCAGAACTTCAGTGAATCGCCTGCAGAAATGAGGCACTGGGGCTTGCTGAAAACTCTATGACTTTACTATTAAAGACTGTTCCTTAATGCTTGCACATAAATTGGCATTACACAAGCCATCTGAATTCTCATCCTTGTCAATTTGGTAATTTGATTTTTGCAATGGAGAAAGATTAATTGGGAATATTGGAATTCGTGATCCAGTTAATTTGGGGAATGAATATTAATTGAGAAACCATATTGCCTCAAAGATGGTACTGTCTTCTCTGTGATAAACACAACCACGATCTTTCCAAATGCACTTTCATTTATTTTCATAGTATATTCATATTTCTTTCCTCTGTGAAGACATTCTAAATACCATTTAATTTAAGAAAAGTTGGGAGCAAGTCTAGCAAAATACTGTTTCTCTATTCAGGAAAACTTTAATTGGTGATTTTTATGTGTTGTGTCCACATTTTGTATACTGAGTACATGATTTTCCTTGTAATTTCTCCACCGGAAGTTTATTTTATGCTAGTTTTTGCTTTAGGCCTGCTGACTGCTTATGGAGTAGCATAGAGAATTCAAGGTAAGCCCTTAGTTCTTCATAGTCCTTTAAAAGTACGAACGTGGATTTGCACCAAGGCTAAACAGAGTGATTTGTGAGTCTTTCAGTTAATTTTTGAGAATTTTGGTTGGAGTAATTTGACCAAGGAAAAAAGATTTTACTGTAACATTTTGTGGCAATTTGTGCTCCTCAAAGTCTATATCTGCTTTGTTTTCTTATCTGTTAGATACATATTTCCATATATTTTCCCAAAGCTCTTTGAAATCTTTAGCTGACAATGATTAGAGAAGTGAAATGTCTCTTGCATTCATCAAGAAAGGTACCAGAACAGTGGCTGGTACGTTGGAATGACGTAGATAGTTAGAGAACCCCTTTCTTTAGACACCTTTTCAATGTTAACCTATGTTGCGGCAGCTGAGTCAGCGGCAGTGGAGGCCGAGGGGCCAAAGAGACTCAGGGTGAGAAAGAAAGCCCCCCATCAGGCTTTGTGGTTCTATGCAGATTTGGTCTGTCTGGTTGGCCTGTTGGCCGTACGCCTCTTTAACCCCTTAAAAGGTGGTAATCCAGTAAACTCTCCCTTCCGCTTTGCCTCATGGGTTCCTGGTCCCCCACTCCGCCCCTTCCTTCTCCCCCCTGGTTGTTGTTGTATTTCCCTGCCTTCTCTCCGCCCCTGTACCCTCAAACCATTGGTTCCTGGTGCTCTGCCCGCCTCCTTTCTGTAGCCCTGTATGAGTTTGTCACTGGCCTCACTTCTGGTTCTTCGTGCATGGATTCATTTGTTGTGGATTTACAATAAACCCTTCGGAATTCTATACGATGAACCCCTCCTGACTCTGTGCCTCTGGTAAAGCATGAGCTATCCAGCTTGAGTGTGAGCGTGTGCTTTCGTGCCTCCATCGGCACGGGTGTGAAAGTTGGCCTGCTGGTGTGCTACGCGGCACTGCCGGAGCGATCCCTTGCCAGGGACGCTTTTGGGAAGATGTGGCGGCCTCTCCACCGACCACCGCACCGCGTTAAACCTATATTTAACTTCTTACTAGACTACATTCTTCGTATTGTGCCAAGTTCATATCTTTTGTGGAACTGGGAGGCTATCCTGTGTGTATAAAGTTGGATGGTTTTCTCCTGGCTATGAAGTGCACTCAGGGAAGCCAAAATGTCTCTTAAAACAACACAAGAAAATGAATTTTTCAGTAGTTTCAAAGTCTCTTTTGTTTACAGTTGTAACCATTTCCAGACTGCTGAGAGCCAGCTATTCCCAGAGCTTTATGGTATTGCTGTGGCATTACTAACAAAACAACTGCTTGCTATTAAGGAATAAATGAAAGTTAGTGAGAACTTTGCTTGACTAAGTATGATTTCCTACTGGGTAGCTGGGGTAGTACATATGTATTGTGCAAATGACCTTTTAAATAATAAATTACATCCATTATTTAAGAAGTGCAATGGTAGTCTAAAGTTTTCATTGGAAATAAACCATTTATGCCCACTTTCTCTATAATATGCTAGTACTGGAGCAGTCAGGGCTATTGGGTGCAGGGCTGTGGCACTGAGCTGGCAGCCCAATTCATGAGTTATCTGTCCAGAGGAGTTGGAGGAATTCACAACTGCATCAGAGCTTCAGCGCTGACAAATGCCAGCCAAATTCTTGAAGCTACAGAGGGGTCTGTGGTTGAGTTCTCTGCCAGTTTGCCATACTTCGGCCTAAACATTCATCCTGCAGATTGCGGATTAAGATTTAATCATGTCTATAGATTTCTAATTACTCATGAGTATCTTACTAGAAAACCTGGCTGGCAAGGAGCTCCAAAGACCTTTCAGTAGATTATACAAAAATTTGTTCCCCAATTAGTTGCAGGACTGTCATCTGGCACCCAGTTCTTGTTTAAAATGTTAGCAAGTTTACAGAAAAATGAGAACATAGTACTCTCCATTATTCCAATCCACCATTTGACCAAAAATGTTTTTTAATCTTGAAAAGTTAAAAGCAGGAACACTAAAAAATTTTTTGTTGATGCCTGAAGTGATGCAGCATAGGAAGCCAGAAATACAGCAAAAACATAGAGAATTATTTGCTTGGTTTATGGCTTGATTATGTGACTCATGCAGTTCTAGGTTAAGAAATAATCATACCGATTTTTTTCTAAAAGAAAAAAACATGAGGAGTCTCATGGTAGCTACAGATAGATGAAAATGCATATTTTTCAGGGTATTTGGCAATCATGAAGTAAAAAGCAACCTGGAGAATGATGTGCAGATACAGGTAAATAAGTAATTAGTACATGCATAAGAAAATTAAAATAATACACTTGTAACAATAGCAAGCACTTAAAAATTTTCCTCTGTATCATTTTTCTAAGCAGTCCTTAATTTTTTACCAAGGAAGATGCAGGCCAGCATATTGAAAATGCAGGCTTAGGCTCTTTATCACAATATCTTCCCCTTTGGTTTTGATTTCTGTGTATTTCTGCTGCTAGTATTACAGTAGAGAAAATACTTTATTACATCAGTAATTTTGAAATTTGACTTTAAGAATATTGATTGACAAGATCATCTTTGACTTCTCGTACTTGTAAAAATCAATCAAAGGAGATGCTGGAGTTGTCTTTAGGCCTGATTCTGAAAGTAACCTAGTGAAGCCAAAAAACTGTTTGATAGATTTTAGTGGTTAATTTGCTAAGAGCACCTGTCTACAGTGGGTAAAAATTCCTCAAGAGCAACTTGAGGTGAAAATGTAACCCCAAACTTCTCAGGCTTAGTATCCTACTGGACTAAATCTAATGCCTGTTTGTATTAGATAACAGGAATTGCAAGCCACTTTCTCTCAGCAGAAAATATCTTATGAAAAGGAGTCATATTCCGTAAATAGCTGTATTTTAATATAACTATTTACTGCTACCAAATATAAAACTTCTCCCCAAAAAAATGACAGAAGACTGCCTGTATTTGCCTAAATTTAGTTAAGTCATAGTGTTCAGAATTAATCTAACAAAAATCTGTAAGTAGGTTCCTGTCATGCTTTAATGCTGGTTTTCCAGTGAATGTTTGTTTCCTTTTCCAAAATTTGCTTATTCTTTCAGTTGATTTGCAACCCAGCTATCATTCAACATTACCTTGTTGAGCAAGGACCTCATAGTGCTCTGTACAAAATTGCAGAAAGCTCTGATTTCTGCTACAGGTGTCTTTGAGAAAGATAGGGAAGCGACAGGAAAGCAGTAATGATATTTGCCATTTTCCAAACGTATGGTCAAGTACAGAGAGAGCATTTGGGGAAAATCAGAGGAAAAACATGTGCAGAGAGGGAAAGTTAAACCTAGAAAAGTGTTCTTTGTGTGCATTTCACAATTCGACCAGTTTAAATGAACCAGAAATAGTAAGAACAAGCCACACCAGGTTGCATTTTTCCAGTGACAATTGTATAAACTTTTTCAAAAATACCTGTCAAATTTCAGCATTAGAGCAGCACTTTTACTTTATAAAAATATATAATTAGATATGTATGTGTGCTGTGGTAGTTCTGTAATTCGACTCTACAGTCGTGACAGTCCATTTTTTGGTCAGTGGCCTTGACCTGCTTTGCCTGGTGGGGGCACCTTTTTCCTCCCAGCTGCTCCCCAGGTGCTTGGCAGCAACGAGTGTGCAGCCCTAGGCTGGCAGCTCTCCACACCCTGTGAAGCACTGCCCTGCTGGAATCACCTGCCTGGGATACGCTCAGGGCCATGGCAGAGGGCTCTTGTTCTGTGGGGGACAAAAGGAGGTGGGGAAAGGATGTGGACATAAATCCTTTGAAATGAGACTTCATTAATTCCAGTGTTCGTGGAACAACCTGGTTTAAGCGGTTTTATTTTGGAGAGCAAGCACATACATAAAATGATTAAATGAGAGCTATTGTCTTAAAGATTTCAACATCTAGAAATAAACATAAATGCACTGTACATAAATGTAAAGAACCTACTATCTAGTATTATTAGCTATATATAAATGTAAATCTGACAATAAATTTCATTAAATGTCTATTTTCATCTATATGCCCAAGGAATTGTTAGACTATGGTGCATTTTCCTCTGAATGTTTGTGTTACATTTATTAATTCAGCAAGCTGAAATGCTTGTGGAGATACTCAGGTATCGCAGGAATTGCTCTAAATATAATAAATTCAAATTCATAGCATTACCAAATAGCCATGGTCTAATAATAATAAATTTGCATTCAGTATGAAATTCTGGGCAAAAGGACAAAAAAACAAAATACAGGAAATAAATCTTTAAAAGTGCTTACTGATTCAGGAGGGGTTTTGGAAGTGATGTAGCTGGTGTCTCAGTGAAGAAATTACAAAATTCTGGGCTGTATCTGGAAACTCATCATCCAACATCTCTGGCTCATACCACACTTCTTTTTGTCTGGACTTGTGCTTGCTGGCCCTGAGTTGTGTGGACCATCCTTTTGCCATAGCACACCCCGTGCTCTCTCTCTCTCTCTCTCTGATTGTGCTTTGCTTTATACCACCATAACGGTTTGGGAAGAGCCATTTCTCTCTTCTCCCAATGGACTTTTTTACCTCTTGAATCTTTTCACTTAACTCCCTGCAACTTGTCTTCTGCAGCTCTCTTTGCTCCATCTCTGCTGTCCAATACTATAGATGTCCAAATTGTGTTCACTCAGAGGAAATAGGAATCCACTTCAGGGGAAAGCTTAGTCTTGGTGCATATTTCTAAAGCCTATAAAGTGACTTTATGTATTGCTATATAAGTAATAATAATAAAAAAAAGCTAAAACACAACAGCTTTTTCTTCACTCCCCATTTTTAAAGCCACCATTTTTTTCCACTGAAGGGTACAGCAAAAGAACGTTTCTAGTTGTTCCATCGTGTCAGCTCTCTTAGTCTGTGGCTTCAAAAGGAATGAGCTTAAGCTCAAGTGTTTCAATGTGCGGTGTGCTGGTCTCTATAGCGACCTTCCTCCCCCATCCCTCCTTTTGCTAGGGTAGAGTTTTCCTTACACTTATGTATCTCAAGAGATGTCACAATTTTTTATTGCTCCTCTACCATGTAATGTAGCCCTAGGTAGCCACACCAGGAAAAAGGATTTTCACAGTATAATTTCTGCCATTTAATGCATACTGTAAAGCATTTTCCTAATTTTTTTCGTTTTCTGCTTTTCACCTCTTTGCTTTAAAAAATGGCGTGATTGATATTAATATTTTTTCTGTAATAAAAATGTATTTTGCCTTGGTCTTAGTGTTGGTAATACATTATTCAGTGTTCCTGCTTAATAAAAGCCATTGGTTGTTCCATTACTCACAGCAGTTATTAGAACACTAAAGGTCTCGTTCATCAGAATGACTTGCAGAGGCAAAATCAAACCCCTGAGTTCTCCATGCATCAGGATAATAGCTGTGACGCATGCAAGTTTTAAAAAAATTGAAAATATAATGTGTGTTTGTTTTGTTTTTTTTATTT
>VXAD01007023.1:0-77889 GCA_013399195.1 Dicrurus megarhynchus
TGCTATAGGACAGCAACACTGGGTCTCTCATGTCTCAGAGTACTGGGCATGGATAAACTCTGGTCAATTCTTTTAGGCTGGGCACTCTGGGACTTGTTTTTCTAGGCTATTTCTTTCCATGTCATATTGCTGCCCACCAGCTGCCTTATGCTATATCTGACACTGTCAAAGTATTTCCCATTATTTACACCTGTTTTTCTTCTGTCACTTTTGGGTATGGCATGTCTTAAATATCCTATAAAAGGTTCCTAAAAATGAAGTTTATGGATCTCTGCAAATGGATCCATATTGCATTTCCAAATGCGTTATGATTCCGAGTGCTGCAGGCTTGGGGGAGTCACTCCCACTTTCCTACATCTTGTTTCCATGTGAAGCAATGTCTGGCTGCCCACAGTGAACATGATGCCCCCCTCTTTAAAGAACTTTTCTGACAGAGTGTGTTCATTCCAACCGAGGGGTTGAAGAAGCCCACTACCTTCCCTTTTTTGGTGGGCCCTGATGTGAAGAGGAATACTGCTTTGAGGTGATCCTCAAGGTAGCATTAGAGGGGTAGACAGAGTAGGTGTTCCCAGACTAAAGCTGTGATGGTTCTCCCAAAAGGGTGCAAGAGCCAGTGGGAAAGGCAGCATCACAAAAGGTAGAGCTTGTAGCACCGGACTAGAAAAATCTCTGTGGACAAACCACTAGAAAGGGCCACATCTTACACACTAGAGAATGCATGTTACTTACTCCATGTCTAATTATTTATTCTTTTCTTACCCATTCCCTGATCTTTTTGTTAGAATCTTTTATGCTGTCTTCACCTCCTAATGTCAAATTTTGATCTAATGCTATGAATACCCCAAACCCAATAGAACTTCTTTTAAAATTTGTTTTGTGGGGGCAGGAATGAAACTTTTAAAAAGAAAAAGGAATTTTGTTCTTGGTTTGGTTTTGTTTTGTTTTTTATTAACTGTACTTATTCTAAGTAGATCTAAAAGTCAGACAAAGTACCTCATGCTCTGGTTATTTCCAGTAGCCACTGATGATACAGCTCTGGACTCACAAGAGAGAAACAATCAGTAATTTATTAAACACTGTTTTTTTAAAAAATCAGATTTGTTTTATTCTTGTAGGGGCCTCCTCATGATTGATAAATAAAAAACTGAAAACTGCTTGTCCATACATGTCATACCTGTACCACGTGTATTAGTAACAAACTTGTTTAAAGAAACTTTATACATTATATACACATATATATATATACATATATATGTATGGTTATATCCAATATAGTCTCAGCTTTTGCAAACTGACCAGATGCAGAGAAATATTTGTAATGTACTGCATAACCCTAACTCTTAAAATCCCAGTACCTCCTCACCATGCTGTCGCTGTGCTTGCAGCTTAGGTACACCTGGCAGGCAGGAGGACTGTTTTGTGTTTGCACACACACCATGTTCTGGAGACACTCTGCACACATGACCCACCTCATGGGTAGCGAGTTTGTGCAGAGGGTTATGGAGTATTTATTACTGGCACCAGTCTTCTTTAGTCCTGGATTATTTTGTGTTTAATCACAAAATTTTGTGTTTAATCACAAAACTGCTGCACAAAGACAGACCTACAGATCTGATGTATCAAACTCATAAAATTATAACAAACTTTTAAGTTTCTGCTTGTCTTGCCTTTTTAGTAATCTAAAGCAAATATGAAACTTTACAAACATTTCTGTTTCCTAACTGAAAGTCTTAAAAATATATATAGTTTATAAAGGACTGTCTGTAATCCACAAGTTACAGAAAAGGAGTTTCTATTTTTATATTCCTTCTCTGTGTGTGAAGATAAATAAATATTTATGAACACCAGGCTAGGTACAACTCACTAAGCTAACTCCCCCTTGCTCACCCTCTCTGGCCTATCAAAATAAGGGCTAGAGAGACCTGACTTCTCCAGGTGCAACACAATCCTGGGCACTCCTCTCCCAAGGAAAAAAAGTGTGTACACCTGAGCTTCAGTCTTATTAGTTAAATTGAATTTGTCTAACTTAGCTGTTTACATGAATTTCTATGTCCAATTTGTAATTCTGTGTTGAAAAAAGGATTATATGCTGTAGAATGGGATTAAAATCAGGAGGGTATCAAGTGTTGTGCTGAGAGGAGATGAATTGAAGACTTCCAGACTTCACAGGGTTGGGTTGGTTTTGTTTTGTTTTTTTTGGAATGCACCTGTACCATGGGATGTGTACAAGAATTTGAGGGAAAGCATCTGGAGGAGAACATTTTCAGGCTACTTTTGGCATAATTCCTATATTTTTAAAGATGCCAATTAGATGAGAGCTTTGAAAACAATTTGTATTTAAATTTTTTGCAGGGTCTATAGGATTTGACAGGCAGATCCAAGCACATCTATTAGGCTTATTTATATAAATAACTACATGTCAAAGCCAAACTCATATGTCCTTAATGATTCCTTGCTTTATGTCAGGAGAAATTTTCAGGAAAGTGGGAGGGGATCCCTCAGTAAAATCTGGGAAAGCCTGACATCTTTCCAGGAGACAGGGTAGTTGTGGTTAGGTACTGAAAGAGTGATGATGCCTGAGAGATTTTATCATCGGATTTCACTGTAAGGAGTGCACCTCTCAATCCAGAGGAAAGCAAAGCTCGAGTTCTCACACACATATGCTAGCCTGGTGAAAAGTAGCACTAAATGTGAGTGAGAGCTACCTGCAAAAATGGACCTAGGGGAATAGCCAAGCTCCATTTTCAGGGAAAACATTACCCTGTATCTTTTTTTTTTTTTTAATTCACACCCCAGATTCAGAGAAAGTCTTGCTATTTAGAGTAGAAAAGATTGTGGTTAATTTAATTCATGAGGTAAAGAGGGTGGTGAGTAATACTTGCATCATAACTTGCTTTTTCCTAACTTTCTTCTCCAAATTTGGATGACTCTGGTGTAAAAATTTTCACATAATTATGGGAATATGTATATGTGTGTGTGTATATATATATAATGTATATATATATTTGTAAAATATATAGTGTGTTGTGTGTATACATTTTTGCATAAATACAAATATATATGTATACATATTTCAAAATGTTATTTTTTGTCACCCTTGATTGAAAACATATTTCCTTTAGGTGCAGGAAAGCATGCAGTCCATTTTCTATGTAGACAGTAGCATATGTTGTTTAGCATAAAGTAGCCTAGAAAGAAACCTGGAAAGAAATTTTACACCTGTCAATTCATCTGTTGTTGAAGAGTTCAACTTTATTAGTGATATTGCATATACATTCTACATTCTACATATATCTTGCATATATATTCTACATTTTGCTGTCTATGGAAGAAAGAACACAGAAACCAAGAAGGAATTAAGGTCTGGCATTTTCCCTTCCTGCTTCAGAAATTCTTCAATGCAAACTACACCAAAGTCAGCTTTAATTTTTTTTTTCATTTTTCCTTTCCCTTATTGTCAGATGGGCTGTTCAGTCAAGGCCATTACAAATTTTTTAAAACAACAACAACAAAAAACCTAACCCAAACCAGAAGTTGGTTATTAAATTACTGGTTAAAAATATCATTTGTTGGCAAGCTTTTCAAGAAGAGGAATGTTAAACTAAATTACTGGCTTCATTTTCTGAAAGCAATCTCAGTACCTTCCACCTTTATAATAGCAAGTTGTGTTTCAGAGCAGCAACATATGTAGCAATACTATAATAAAGGTTCACATCTTCCTTGGGTTAAGGACTCCAGAGCTGGATGCAGCACTCCAGGTGGGCTCTCAGGAGGGCAGCGTAGAGGAGGAAAACCACCTCCCTCAGCCTGCGGTCCACTCCTCTTTTGCTGCAACCCAGGATGCATTTGGGCCTTCTGGGATGCTAGCACACATTGCCAGCTCACATCCAGCTTTTCATCCATGAGACCCCTGAATTCCTTTTCTGCAGGGATGGGCTCAATGACTTTTCCCAATCTGCAGTAATTTTGGGGATTTCCCCAGCCCGTGTGCAGCACCTGGCACTTACACTTGTTGGACATCCAAAACTTAGTGTTTGGATTATGCTGTCCGTCACATGGTGTGATTATTGGAGCTGTCCTGTGCAAAGGCAAGAGTTGGACTTTAATGATGCTTGTAGGAGTGTCTAATGGATTTCTCTTTCTAAAACCAAACTGTTAATGCAAACCAAATGATAGCTGGCATATACACCTTTAATCTTCTCACGTGCACTGATGCTAGAAAATACATGGTGAGTAAAAAAGGTCAGGATAAAACATGAATTATCAATGACAGGAGTGACACCACAAGCTCCTTGTTTAATACATGGGAGTATGTTCACTGTGTTAGTCAAATTGCTGCTAAAAGTCCTTTAGCAGTGAAAAAAAAAATCCTGCATCTAAGAGGATTATAATGTTCCTTAAGTCCACAATAGAACTTCACTGATTTTAGCAGCAATAGCAGTTACCCTTTAAGGGCAATGTACAAAGCAATGAATTTCGTATTTAAAGCATCACTTCACCTTGAGGCATTAAGGCAGCTAATTCCCATTTCAATAACAAAAATTTACAATACAACCCGTCTTCAGCTGATAAAATATCCTTCCTGTGGACTTAAATTCCTACACTCAACAGTGACATTAAAATAATTAGATATATGGCCCCTTGTGTGGTTTTATGGCTTCTGCCTTCTGTATTTGTTGCTATTAACTCATTATGTGGCCCCAGCTGAGTAAAATGCTCATGTGCATGCTTAAATCCCAGTTTGCTTGCTGAACATATAAGTGTAAATGCTTTATAGAGGCAAGGCCCATTGAATTCTAAGATGACCCAAAACAGATGTTTCTGTTCACTCTCCATTTCCACAGGACAATAGATCTCTTCAGCATTCATTTGTTTTGAGCTTAGCCACCTAACTGCTAACAAAGGAGGCATTTATTTTTTAAGCCAGTGAGCCCTCTATTTCCAGGATTGCCTATTTTAAACAACAAAGTATTTCATCCCCCTTATTATTAATCTGTACAGTATTGGTTCTGGGGTAGCTCACACTGAGAAATAGATTACTTGAAGTGTCTGTTTCCTACAGCTTTTTAGAGCTTTACATGCTTCGGAGGTGTGGGGGGTTTTTTCTCCTTTTTCCTTTGTTTTTGCTCGAGGACAGAATCCACAGAGATGGAAGAAGAGAAAGCTCATCATAACTGATATTTCAGTCACTGCTTAGTCTGACTGCAAGGCTTACTAGAGGTTTATTCACACTGGTAAATGGAGACCATATCTGATTTTCTTTTTTTAGAAATGCAACAGAGAGGACTGTCTTACTTGGCTGGTTCATGATGGAAGAAGAATGATCTTTTTCCAGCTTTTTCCTCAACTGCAACTTTTGCATAAAAAGTCTAGATCCCTTCTGTTCATTTCAAGAAGCAGTAGTAGACTAAATGTTCAAAGACTGGCAGACTTCCCTCAGATGATTATGAATATTTTATTTGTGTCTGATTTTGGTAGTACTGTCGAATACTTGATCGTGTCAAAACAAGCACTTACAGCTGATACTGAAAGATGCTGGTGGCAACAAACACTGCTGCTCATAAATAGTCTTTTCTTCACTGTGCAGTTCTGAAGTAGTGAAGTAGACATGGTTATAGGAGTGTAAGATGCACAAATACAGACCCAGGAATAACGTATCAGCCATGATGAGAAAAGCACTTTGTGCCCTGTTTCCACATTGCTTGTTTAGAGTGAGCTTCATAAAGGATGTTTACAGCATCCACTATTTAAGTGCACAGAATATAGTCACTGATACTATTTTCCATCTTAATAAATAGCTGGAGAAAGAGAAAGTGACTTGAAGGACAAAGCATACAAACAGGATCCCTGATTTCTAAGATGTTATGATGTACATGTCCCCTGCTTGAAGGGGCTCTGGACAGTGCATAGTCTCTCCATCTAGTGGTTAGATGGATGAGATGCCATATATTCTTCATAACCTTTCAAGATGTTCACAGCTGAAAATGGGTGCGGTTAAAATATGAAGGATTTCCTTCATATTTTTGAGAAAAAGCACATAGCTACATTGAGTAAGGAGGAGAGACTAGGGTAAACGTGAAAAAGAAAACACAGGGGAATTCAAAGCAGTCAACTTAGATCTTCATCACTGAAGCCTCCCCTTCTTAATCCCTAACTTTGGCCCATCTCCCTTGCCTTACATATATAAAAAAACCCAGCTTGCCCATGGATGATGGGAATATTTTGGACTGACTGGATATGTGCCTCTCGCACTGTGGGCCTTGCAAGTTGCTTCACAACCTCTATGTACAACCATCCTTCAGGTCTTTCCTGGCATCTGTGCCTTCTTCTAAGTAGATGAAGTGCCACCAGTATTCCCTTTGTCCCATAAGTCACGCCCAAATAAATCCAGAGAGGGCCAGCAAGGGGCTGCAATAGGTCAGACTTTTGGCTCTGAAGCACAGGAATGCTGTTCCCTTGGGCAAGGCACTGCTCAGGCCTCTTCTCCATATGAAGTTGTGTGATGGCTAAGAAAAACATTTAAAGCAGTAAATCTCTGACCAGAGGCAGGTAGCTGCTGTCTTCTTTTGTTTGGGCTGGAAAGCTCCAGTGTTTAGCCTGACAAAAACCCATGGACTCAGCTGTGGTTGCCATCTGGCTGCTCCCTCCAGGAACAGGCTGACTGAACCAGTTGTCTTGGACAGTGATGAGGTCTGGACTGACACCTGCAATGCCTAGATTGGGTAACCAGAACCTGTTACCTTAAAATCATTTCCTATGGCACATAGTCCTATTATTATCTCCCCTACTATTGTAAAATAGTGTTTCTGTGTTTGGAAGGTTTACTTGTTTTCTGCAAGGGCAGACCCATTCTCTTTTCTCTTTAAGGAAAGAACAGGCTTGTTCTCCTTAGAGGAGTCAAGCTTCCTCTAGCTCATGCCTTTTCTCTGGGTCCTTGTTGTGACAGGCCCACACATTTGTCTGCATTCCGTTTGAGGCTGTTCTTTCTCCTTGCAGAATACCTGTCACAGCAGATATTTTGAATCCTTTTCTTGAATCTCCAACCTAACAATCTCCAAAGTTACAGCAGAACTCTTTGCATCTCTTTTTACTAACCCTCTCCATATCCATATTGTAAGCTCCTCTTTTCTTTGGTTTGTGACTGCTCCAGACTTTGACCAGTGCTGTTGAAATTCTATATGCTCTGCTCAGAGCTCCCCAGTTCCACCTTTTCCAAAACCTGAAATAGCAATGCAGCCCATCACTTGGCGAACAATACATCTGCTACATCTGGTCACCTGTGGATGCAGCTTTTGAGGTCAGCCAATCAGTGTGCCACTTGGGCTCCTTCTGAGGACACTTCTACCGTGCCAGCCTCCTCACTGAATGCCACCGTGGCTTCTCCCACACTCTGTGGCCTGTCACATCTAATGTACGTGCTCAGCATGCTACCCTGGTCATCTCAGTAGTGGTGTCTTGTGTGCCAGATTGACTCGAAGAAGGTGTTGGGTATATGTGAGATGCAGCATGGCTACAGGGCAAATCCAGACCAGAGCTCATTGTGCCACTGTTATGCTCAGTGCCTGAGACTAGACAAGCTTGCCTGTCTCTGCCTCCAGCTGAGTTCTGAAAAACCAAAACATTTCTGCTACTTCCCAGGATGAAAGTAGGGGAGAAACACCATTTTCTCATTAAAAGCCCCTCAACAACCAATCCCCCAACCTTCTTTTCTTTAAATATAGTATTTTTGTAATGTAAATATATAATATAAAAATATAATAATAATATAATATTTACATTGCCAAATTTGGCAGGAGATGATCTTTGTCCCAGAGAAAACAGCTGAGTTTACAGCAAACAAGTTTTTTACAGCCATCCTACATAAGTATAATCTGATCCCAATCAGCCAGTATTTCTTGTGACATTTTAAAATGTGGTTCAGATCTTCTAAGTATTTTAACTTTATGTCATATATACCCTGTATGTTCACATTTAGACAGAGATTTACAAGCTCAGCTATTCTAGAATACTATTTGAATCTATTTTTTCTTATTGCTATCTGATGCGCTCCTATCAGCTGGATATCCAGGGAGGCACTTCCATTTGACTACTGAAAATACAGTGCAGCAATTGCATTAAATTTTCCAGTAGTTTTAAAATAACAAAATTATTTTGATGTTAAAATGTCTACTGCTTTTTCACCTGCAGAAGTGTAATCTTTCTGTAGGTTACATGAACCTGAGTTATACTTTGCTGGAGGCCTTCCAGCACCTATAAACAAAAATTTTAAAGGTAACACCTTCTAAAGGTAGGCTGCAAAACTGCGAAGGCAATGAAACCAAGAGTGTGTGGATAAATACGGTACGTGATTTCAAAACTTCCCTTCCTAAGGAAATGAGCTAAGGATGTGAAAGTGGAAGGACACGTGCCAAAATCATGTCCATAGTCACTCTAGTTTTAGACATCTTTCCTTCCTCTGTTTATGGTCTCTATTTCGTCTGTGCAGAGTGTAAATTCTTGCAAACTCTTCAAGTCACATATCGAAACACAGGGCAAAAATGTGTTGCCCGATCCTTCTGTGTTTATTGAAGATCTTCATCTGTGGATGCCATGGCTAACTGGGGCTTTGCATTCCTTGGTTAATATTTAATTTGTAGCATAGCTGCAGTTTACATGGGATCCTGGATTCATCAGTCAGAGAAATTTCCCGTAAGTCATGAAAAATTTAGTTCAAATAAGCAATACAGGATTGGACCATTATCTATTATTTATCCTTTTTTCAAGCTGAAGTAATTATGGAATAAACAGGTTGCATTCTTATTAGAAAAAATAGCCCCGAGTCTTTTCAGAAAGGATAGAATTTATTTTGTGATTGCCTTTTTGCAGAAACTCGTTAAAAACTAGACAGGAAAGATACTCACTAGTTTTGGGCAGACTAAGTTTGTGTGTGTTTTATTTACAGGAACATTTCCATTGAAACTCCAGATAGAACGAAGCACTCTAGTAGCCTAGAGTCATGATGAACTAAAAAGAAGCTGTAACCATATTACTTTGCCTTCATATGTACTTTGTACAGTCACTATATATGTGTTTAACTCACAATCTGATACATAAACACATATGGTATGCAAAAAGACTCACACTACGAAGAGGTAGGCAAAGCTCTGACTATTTCCTTGGCATGTGCAAGGTATGTGTCAGGCAACAGCAAATGACATTTGACTGGGATGGTTGGTAGCTTCCACCTTTAACTGTGCTCTATTCATTTACCTGCATCAGTTTAAACCTATTGATTTAAAACTTTTTTTTTTTTTTAATTTGATTAGGTAAAATCTGGATGTGTTCCATTACACAGAGCTGCTTTTTTTCTTATTTATGTTTGTAGTTTTACATGGACTTAATTCCCTTGGGTGCAGTTTACTCTCAAGTGCTGCATTCAAAGGCAAAAAGACCATAAAGTGGACATAAATTAGATTCGGCTGAGTACAAGGCTCAATCAATATAGTTTAAACATTTGAATCGTTCCTGAAGTCCTGCTGGCACATCTGGGTTTGCTGGGGTAAAGCTGAGGAATCAACCATAACCTCAGGAGATCAGTGTGCTGAGGCTCCATCTAAAGTCAGCAGAGAGAGTCTCCAAAATTAACCTCCTTGCAGAGCTTGTTTTTGATTTTTAGGGAATGAGCTTGTTCCTCACTGTCACCACCAATGCACGCAGCTGCCCAAACATTGGAAGAGCAATCTGTAGCTGTCTACAGAAAAATGTATTCACACCAAGGCTTAAAAATAAAAGTTGGCTGTTATTTTAATGTTAAAGCTTTATTTTAGAACTCTAGACTCCCAAAGGGCATGATGCTTCAGTCCAGAACAGATTAAAGGAGAGTACATTTTGAAGCACAGATTATAAATACTTCCACAGCAGAGTTGGATTTGCCCATATACTGTAAATACTGGCAAATTCATGGTAACAAGGTAGACTCTTGTACCATCACTTTGAAACGGCTCATTTACATCTGCTTTTCTTGTTTAACCAATTCTACTCCATTTCCCCAAAAAACCCAATGAATGACATCTGCCTTCAGCACACTTTTTTAAGAGCACAATAACCTGTTTCTGATCGTTAGCAGGAGTGAAACCCTTTTATCAAAATGATTAAGTACCTGGAAGAATAGTCTAGAAGGAATGAATCCTACCACCTAAAACTTCATCAAGTGAGTCAGCAAGGCTTCTCTAGTGTCCCACTTCAAGTATGACCATGACTAACACTATGCCAGGCCAGCTTACGCTTTATCTAGTCTTGGAAACATCCAAGGACAGAGATACTAAGCACAGTCCTAGTATTGCTCTGCTATTTCCACACCCTTAACAGAAAACACTTTTGGTGGTTCTGATGTGCTATGTAAAGCTTCTTCATCTCAAGAAAATTCTGTGTCCTGGAACAACTTGAGTGAAAACATGGTACATTCACACAAAATTCCATACCTTAAAAGCAACTGCAGATGACCTAACATCTGTTAAGGACTAGATGCTGTCTTTGTCACCTTTCTGCATTTGCTCCAACCTCCACTGGGACTCTGGTTCGTGCTGGCATGCAGTGTGGTCTCTGCAGAGCTTCCCCTAGAGCCTAGTGGAGATGATGAAAGTCTTTCCACTGCATTCGATCAATTTCGGGTTTGTGTTTGTTTTGCTTCTGGAACTACAGTGTTGATTGTTATTGCTGATCCAAGACCAATAGTCCCAGGTTGTTAACGCAGTCAATCCAACAGCTCTGCTTGTTAAATTTTATCTTTTTTCACCTTTCCCTAGGTTGGAAGAACCCACAAGAACGCTGCCCGCAAAAGAGAATACCACGTCCTGTTCATGGTGATCACTACAGTTATCTGTTATCTGGTGTGCTGGATTCCGTATGGGGTTATAGCATTACTTGCAACATTTGGTAAGCCAGGTGTTGTGACTCCAGTTACAAGCATCATACCTTCCATCCTAGCAAAAAGCAGCACTGTTTGCAATCCCATTATCTACATACTTATGAATAAGCAGGTAAGATGTATATTATTTTTAAATTTTATTTTCTTCAGGGTCCATCAGACACTCCTGACCATTGTGACTACCAGTACTATTGATGTATCTTTAACTGAAAGCTTGTCCAAACAATACTACTGGAGTCTTGGGGTGGAAGTGTTTGCAAACAACAGCATATTGCTAGATAGGAGGAATGGAAAAATGTTTGCTTACTGAAATTGCTTGTGTTCTTCTGAGGGCACACTGGGTATTAATTTGTATCCTTCAGAGTTAGTTGTCAAAGGTGTTTGCAAGAAGAATACTCAAATATTTGGTGAAGTTGAGGAGTGGGAGGAAAAATGGACAAGAAGACAAAGGGCCTTCATGACCTTGAAAATTAAATAAAGGAGACCATTTGTAAATACCATTTTCATTATAGATCCTCTTGAAACCAAATATCGTTGCAGTTACCATTTTTGTGGGCATCTACATCCTTACTGTTAAATTCACAGTTCAGCTACATGCCAAAATAGATAATGAATTTTGTCTCATGAGCACCAAGGCATATTCTAAAATGCCTACATGAAGTTCAGGTCCCTCATTCCAGTAAAAGCCATTTTCAGTACTCAAAAGTGAGCTTCCTAATGTTTCTGTGCTGACAAATCTGACTCTAAATTTTGATAATGGTGGATCTGGAATTCATTATGTTCATTACATTACTAAAAAGGAAAGAAAAACCCTTTTATCTTTTCTTGCTCAGTGCATACTGGAACCCCCCCTTAGTATTTATCAACAGCAGCATTCTATTATTATGGAGCTAAGACAAGGGAAGAGTTAAATGTAACAGCCAAATATATTCAAGTTTTGCCACAGCCTGGGATCGTTCTTGGCCTGCTTCATCTAACCTAAAACTCTTAAACAACAGAAGAACCTACTCTTGGAGTTTAAGGAAGAAATCCCAAGCAAGCTGTGAAACCTCCCTGAAATCAGAAGGAAAAAGTTCTATTGCCTTCCCCAAGACTGGGGCTTCATTTCCAAAGTCTAATTTGAGCTGACATTGAAACAAATAGAACATTCAATTTGAAAAGTGTAAATGCTGAACAAAACCATAACTTTTCCCCCTTACCTTTAATGATTCTTATGAAAAATTCTCAACAGCAGCATCTGTCTTCCTTCTTTATTCTCTGAGCACTTTGACTGAGGTCCTTGACTGAGAGATAATCCTATTGTGCTGTGATCACTGGAGCAGGCTATATAATATTGATAGCAGATACATTTTGGCATTGTCTTTACACATGAAGATGTGATGAGCCACCCTGAAGGGGAGGAACTTGGTCAGATTTGGGATAGATACTTTTTGCTAATGAAACCAAAATGATAGCTAATGTGCAGCATTAACGTGCAGCTCTGCTCTGCTGTGCCACTGTGTATTAGCAGTGAAAATAATTGGTTTCAATTGACACTGAGAAATGTGCTTCACTCAAAAAGATGAAACCCATCCCTTTGTCTGTTCCTCCTTTCAGAGCAAGAACAATAGTAACACCCCCATTCAATGCGTCACTGGTGTTCTTGGCACCTCTGTAGTTGTTCTCACACTTTCTTGTAAATTTAACACCTCAGGAAAAGAAGTTTTTAATCTTCCCAGCACTCAGCTTTCCTGGTCTTCATGCTTAGCTGACAATCGTCATGGAAGGCTGGTGCCTCCCAACACAGAAAGTGTCTGGCCTGCATTTTTCACAGTCCTCTCTTTACAGATGTGAAGTACCACAGTAGGGTATTTAGTCCTGCACCTTATAAATACACAGAACGACGACATAATTTTTAGCTCTCTATGCACAAGTCTTTTTGCTCTGGGAAATGCCCTGAAGATTGTAAAATGGTATTGGTTGACTGCAGCTGTAGTGTTCGCTTCCAGCTGTCATAAATCTGTGTGGAGTATTGTGGAATCACCAGCCTCTGAGTCAGCTTTAAAACTCATCCTGCAGAGCACATCTTTAAATTAACTCTCAAGCAGTCCCTGAGTCACTTTCAGGAGCCTGGAAATCCAGAGAAAGAGTTTTGTCTTTGGCATTGCCTACTGTAGTGACCTGAAGTGATAAATCATTGAGGAAAATAGTGAATTTCTTTCCAGCTGCAGGAACTCCCTCAGATGGGATGATGGCATGAGGTGTGCTGCTGTCCTTCTTCCTGTGCTGTGCTCCAAGAGGAGAGAGATGCACTGTTTAAACTGGACTGTTACTGGGCCGATAACATGCCAGGCAGACATCAAGCTTCATTGACAAAACTGTAAAGCACTAAACTGCCTGAGACCAAATGATGCTGGGGTGAAGCTGGAGGAGAGAGTAGAGGAGGCTCTATTTTCCCTGTTCTCTCTTTATGGAAATCTCTTTTGGCTCTTGGCAGTATGACTGTGTGTGCCTGGGGCAGCTTCCCCAAAGGTCAGGCCCCAAAAAGGCAACACACAGCCAAGTAAGCTGGGCAAGGTCAGTGTGCTTACACTTTCACAGTGTGCTTACACATCAGTCCTTTATAATTAGATACTTAATGTCATTGTGCAGATTTTGTTTCATCTTATCCTACCTCTCTCAGTGTCTTTTATTCCCATCACACATCCCTGTCAAGTTCCCGTTGTGCAAACATCCACCCATGCAGCCACCCCAAACAGATTTTTAATGACAGCTTCAACTACCTTCCTTTCACCATGGTGGCGCTGACAGAAACCTGCTCTTTCATGTTATATGCAAGTAAGTATTAAGCATTCACCGAGGAGTTACAGAGTTTCCCTGTAGCCACGAGTTTACTGCTGAGGAGGTGATCGCTGAGAGTATCCTGCTTTTGTGCGTTCTACAGAACAGCACAGGAACCCCAACATGGAAGAGCTGTCTGGCTGGTATAACTGTGCATGAGGATATACTGCACTGAGAACCAGGGATTATTAGCTGGATAACCTAATGGTGTGGCAGCTTCACAGGTTAACCTTGTTTTACACACCAGAAATTCATTTTTTATTGCTGTAGAAGTCAAGAGGTGAATAATAAGTGTTCAAGAAGGTGTGGTTATGGATGAGATCACAGTGAGATTGAGTGACTCTCCACTCGCTATTTCACATAATTTGAAGATGGCACTCAGAGAAAATAGAAATTTGCTGCATTGCTACTGACAGCCGAATTTCAGTCAAGTTCAAACCTGTATCCCTTATCGATCTAGAGAACCAATTATTTGAAAACTACCAATCAGATTACAAGTCATGATCTTTGCTGATGCAAAATAGCCTTGCTTCACTGCAGCTCATGAGCTTTATGCTAATTTCTTTCAGATTTTAATCACTCAGGTAGTGTACCTAAGTCTCCCTGGACTACTGAAACTCAGGCTAGCACATCTAACACTCTATTGCATATTACAATTGCAGAAAAAGTCCACCCAAACCATGTGATCAGTAATGTGCTGTTTCTGGTGTCAGAAAATGCCTCTGAGCAAAATGAGAAGGGAAAGTGGCAGGGAAGGGATGTATTAAATGTGAATATAAGTCCCTGATTAGTGATTTGATTTCTAGTGTCTGTCTTCTTCTATTAAAATCATTGCACTTCTAAAAAATAGGTGACTCTATCATTTTCCCCAAGGATCTTGAGAAGTGATGCTGAAAAGAATATACACACTTACTTGAAAGTCATTACTACTCTGACCTTTCCTAATTTATCATGCAATGGGGCACATGGGTAAGGGAGAATTTAAGAAGAAATAATGAAAAAACTTAGCCAAGTACAAAGACATTTTTTTTTATCTGAAGAGATTTGAATAATAATAATAGTGATGTATTTAAAGAGTGTCCCTCAATGAGACCTGGGCCCAACACGACACATCAGACACCTCCCAGGCACCTCTGCTGTGGCTGCGATGGTCCCCAGGAAGCTTGGCCACCTCTACCCTCCTCTTACCTAATGAGTGGCTTGTTGCTTGGGCCAGCCCCTCTTCTGATGTGGAACTTCCCAGATGAATAACAAAGAGTCTTTCCTTCCTTAATAATGATCTATTTGTTCTCTGTATATGTAGTTTTCTAGCAACCCTTTTCAGTCCTTCTTGATCTTACCTTTTGCACTGAACAGGGAGAAATGCATATGAGCTTTGGGAAAGGGAGTTATACACGATTGTGATAAAAAAAAAAAAAAACCTTAACATTTCTCCACTGCCTGTTATAACAGCTATATTTTCAGTAATTTTTCATGGGGTATTGTACAGTTTTCAGTATCTCCAACAAAAGGTAATGGCTCATTTTTAAAGCTGGAGGAATATTTCGGTAAGTTAACCCTGTATTTTTTAAGTTGTTCATTTTCACATTTGAAAAGCTAATATATTTTAGCTGCATGAGAACACAAAAGTACAGATCCAGAAAGACAGCATGCAATTCAGGGTCAGCTGTGCCAAACCTCATTTTATGTTGGGACACATCTACTAAGTCCTGCAAAGAGATTATTAAGTCCTGCAAAGGGACCATGTTTGCTTAGTTCAAACCTTTGAGAAGTTTGTGGGCTTACCATAAGATTTATCTTGTTTTAAGTTTTCATTAAAATTCATGCAGATTTCAATACTCATGATTTTTTTCCTCTCTTCCCTGGTAGCTAAGCTGTCTTTGAGTAATTAATAGTCCAAACAGAATGACACACCCAAGCTCTTCAGTTGAAAATAGGTCAAGTCAGAATGATCTCTTACTGCAGAATACTCCAGTGTAGTACAGCTCAGAAATGTTTTGACTTTATTTCTCTGCTGACATGTAGTGTTACGACTTTTTAAAGTAGAGGGGCAAAGAGAAGAAAGGTCTCAAGGGCACCTTTGCTGCTGTCATAAGGTATAATTGCATTTCACACAGTAAGTTTAAAATTACTTTAGGAATTTCTCTCGCAGCTCATGAGAAAAAGATCAGTTCAGGTAAATAACTTGGGCATCTAATTAGGGTCCCAAGCAGCCCCAGCCAGCCTTCATGCTGCCCCAGGCTACATCCTTTGATACATCCTATCTATGTTGACATGTTCTGCCGAGCCTGGACTGGCTTCAACATCACAGAAGGATTTAGAACTTTCTTCTTTTAGACCCAGGGAAAAACTAGGAAGCAGGCAGCCAGACCACCTCTCATGCTGAATAAAGTTGAAAACTAATACAGACAAATGAAGAGAAACACAGGATAAGCACATGTGTTTAAAACTATCTAATGATTTTCAACTTATGGCTAGGGAATGCACTAACGGAAATGACATCCAGTCAAAAGATCCTCCTTCTGGAAGACACAGAAAGTGAAGGGCAGCAATACCTCTTTAAATCTTATCTTAAACAGCATCTAATATGTTACTGTCTCTTCCTATATTGCTCTTTTCATAGCACCAGAGAAACATGAGGCTTCACAGAAGTGGGAAGAGACCTCCACATAAGGCAAGGGAAATGAATGGGTCAGAAACCAAGGGGAAAATGCAGTAAGCAGGGTTTGTAGCAAAGACAAGGGGATCCTTTCTTAGTCCATATCCACCCTGTAAAAGCAAACTGGCATTTCTGAAAGGAGAAGAGAGGAGACTTCAAAGAGAGTGAAAATGAGGCATCAAATTTGAAGTGAGTAGTAGTGGAAAAGAGAGAAGGAGGGTCCAATATTGTTTGGCATCCTCATTGAAGACATAGGGGGATTGCACGCACCCTCAGATAACACCAAACCTAGTGGTGCCCTTCATGTGCTTGAGGGAAGGGATGCCATCCAGAGGGACATTTACAGGCTTGAGGAGTGAGCCTGAGCAAATGCTATGAAGTTCAATGACATCAAGTGCACCTGGGTCAGGACAACCACCAGTATCCATACAGAATGGGGTATAAGTGGACTGAGAGCAGCTCCACTGAGAAGGATTTGGCAGTACTGGTGAGTGAAAAGCTGGACATGACCTGTCAATGTGAACCTGCAGCCCAGAAAGCTACTTGTATCCTGAGCTGCCTCCAAAGCAGCATGGCCAGCAGGGCCCCTCTGCTCTGCTGAGACTCCACCTGGGGTACTGCACCCAGCCCTGGGGTCCCAGCACAGGAAAGACATGAACCTGTTGGAGCACATCCAGAAGAGGGTCACGATAATGGTCAGAGGGCTGGAAGTCTTTCAGGTTGTCCAGAGAAGTGTGGATATCCTGTGGATACCCTGAATTGTTCAAGGCCAAGTTGGACAGGGCTTGAGAAACACATCCTGTGAAAGATGTCCCTGCCCATGGCAGGGTGATCGGAACTAGATGGTCCTTAAAGGTCCCTTCCAACCCAACCCATGATAACATTCTATGATACAGGAAGTAATCTTGTCATATAAGATATGTAATAGGTCTTTTCTTGTCTCTTCCACTTATTCTCTAAACCTGGATGGACTAACCTATTTATTCAGAGGTTTGAGTAATCACTGTAGTTTAGAGTAAGCTCCTAGGCACGATGCAGGTAAGCATTTTGTTATATTTGGACCAGCCAAATTTCAAAACAAAAGTATATCTGTATCTCAGTTTAGGAGGTCATGTCCACTCTAGTGCAACTTCATTGCGATTGGCTTAGAGAAGAGGGAACATTGCCTCAGCTGTTCCCTGACAACCTTGTAGGCAATGCTGCTCAATAGAAGGGGTCACAGTCACACATCCGAGTGGAGACAGGGAAATAAATCAGCTTTAACTGCAAGGATTGAATGACAGCAGATTTACATTGCTGCCTGTTTGACGGCCAGCAAGGAAATAGCTGTAGGGGAAGATTTGACCTCTAGAATCATTTTCACCCCTCAAGAGGCAATAAAACAGCAAACTATTTTGGGATTCAGAGAAATTTTAGGGTTACAGATCTCAAATTTTCTCCAGTACAGGGAAAACAGCTTAAGTCAAATAGTTTGCCCTTGCCTATTGTGATCAGCCTACAGTTGTGCTGGCAGTTTCAGAACTTCCTTTACAACCAGCTGTTTTTCATACACTTCCACCTGTAACATTAAACCTGCAGGGTAGATTGATAGATAGATGGAATTTTCCAGTATTCAGAGCCTACTGTAGAGCAAGAAATGTGGTATGTTGACAGATAAAAAAAAGGTGTTAATATTTTTGTAAGCAAGGTCCCTTGGTAGCCTGTTTGCTCTTGCAACTAGGCATCACAGGAAGCTCAAGCAAAGTGGTGTTTCTTTGCTGGCTTCACAGGTACATCTGTTCTCAAGGATCATCAAGAGCTCAGCCAGTCCTAAGAGAAATACAGAGGGAACAAAGGATGAAATATTAGCAATTCTGCTGTTTCTCACTTTCCATTACTCCAGTGTGATCTAGAAGTTGGGTGAAAGAACTTGGCGGTTTGTTGGGTTTTTTTTCTTTCTGAATGGATTTCCAAGTTTAGCGTGGACAGTTAAAGTCCTACAAAGGCATATGTGATCCACAGGTAGTCTAAACTCGAGCTACTCTTCAAAACGGCATTGCCAAGCCACACTGAATGGATGTCACAGGATCTTCTGTTGCAATAGTCTCAGATGCAATGGCCAGTCAGGGATCAGACTCAATTTCAGCCTATGCCTTGGTTTGGTTAAGGTCAAGCATTCATTTAGCCTCAGAATTCCCCATTTCAATTCTAATGTTTCTGTTTTTCTATAATATGCGTGAGTTTTATGAGTAGGACTCCAGTTAAGTATTTGGTACAGTTTACCATTTCAAAGCTGAATGCAAGCATAGTTCAGATGAAGAAAACAGATTGCAACATTCTGTAATGCAATACAACATATTAGATAAACTAAGACTTTAGTTGCTTTATGAGGACAATCAAATTCAAGAGATGAAAAAGAATTGAAAAAGCAAGTGTAACCCTGGTGGTGACAGAGCCTCTAATTTTCCTCTCCTGTTCAATAACTGAGTAATCTTTTGTCATGTGGCAGTGGCATAATACTAAAATTTTATTCAGAGCAGGACATTTTTCTACATGTTGTGTCAGTTGAGATTTTTCTCAGAGTTTTACTGTGTGTACCAGGTGTATCTTTGCAGTCATGTATCTTACTACAAATTGAGGCAACAATCATTTCAGATTAGATGGATGGAAAAAAAACAAAATGAGTTTTCCTAGACAGAGAATATTTTTCAGCATTTATGTAACCTCCACGAAATAAATATTTTTAATTGAGTTAATCCTTGGTATCCTTGTAAAGCATATGATTATCATCATCCTAGTCTTACCACAGGAGAAATTTGAGGATTAAAGGTTGGATTAGTGCTCAAACCCTCATGGACTTGCTTGAAAATTCTAATTCAAATCTGTAGAACTTTATTTTATGATTTTATCCTGATGTCCTTCTTCCTCCAGGGCAAAAAATCTGCTGTACTCAAAGAAATAATCATTGCCACAGTATGGAAAATACAATATAAAATGGTACTGGGCCTGTAATTCATTAGACTAATCCCCTTTTCATTTTAAACTGCATCACTTAATGCAATTCAGAAATCTGACTGTGTCCAAATGAAATTAAATTTGAGGTTCATTGTCTTTTGAAGTAGAAGCTGTTACAGAACTTTGTTCCTCTGATGTTTAGTATAATAACTGCTCTCAAACTTAATTTACTTGTAGCCAGTTTATAAACCTTTATTCCTCAAAAAGCCCTTCTTCTTTGGTAGTTCTTTTCCTCATACTGGGACACCATAAGCAGATCACTTTCTATCCCCACAATGCTAGTGTGAACTAGTTTAATTCCTTTCATAATCTCGTGTTCAAAACAATTATTCAAATTCTAATTTTGGTACTCATACTTGGAACTGGGTATTTCATTTGGGAAACTTTTTAGGCATTCACTGGATGTTAGTAGAGAACCAACATCTCATTGTAGCAGGAGTTATTTCTTATTTCTGTCTTCTTTGCAGTGTTTAACTCTCTTGATTATTATTATCTTCAGAATCTGAACTGAAAACAAGAACATCAGCTCTACAGTGACTTCTTAAATCCCTTTATCTAAATTAGAACCAGATTTTCAGAAATGGGTGTATAGATATATGCAGGGGTCCGCTACATTAGGTACAACTATTGTATACTGAGTACTTTATGGATGACCCTGCTTCAGATGTACTGTTCTAACCCTTTAGGGAAAATACTTACTCAAGACCTTACAACTCACCCAAGGCTTTACAGGACTTCTGTTTTTGCTGGCTTTAGGTCAATAGGAATATACTACAAGTAGGATTCAAAGGTTAACCAGAAACTCATATCACTTTTCACCCTCACCACTCTTCACCTCTCTCACAGCGAGCACCAACTTCAAAATCAAGGAAACAAAACCAGACACTTTTTTCACTTGTTATTCAATTTCCCAGTAAAGCATTTTCTCAGTGTAATATGTGGCTTCTTCAATATCAGAGAAGCTATTAATTTTGCCAATTTTATTTTCAGCAGGGGAAATAAAAGAACATTTCAGCCCAGATCTCCATGCTTAAGCTTCTACACCTTGGTTCCTGTCAAAAGTATCTTCAGTGAAAAACACTATCCTTCACCCAGCAGATCTGACTGCATCCCCCATGTGCAGGGACAGCAGCGGCTCAGCAAGGGGGAGGAAATGCAGTGAAACGTAGCCCAGCCCAGTGTTGTAATTTATAGGGGAATATAGTTAGAATGAAGCTGAACTATAATTCCATAAAGACATCTACCTGTAATTGGATATTGTGACAGTCTGGAGTTTTGTCTGGAATTTTTTGATTATTTGTTTTGGTTGTGATCAATATAAGAAAGAATTTATAGAAGAATTAAAAATTCTGTCAGAACAGAAATCCTGATTTCTCAACCCAGTGGGTTCTGTTACTGCATTTCTCACACATAAAACCAAATGACTGCTACTAAAACACAGTCACAAATCAAACCCCTCTCGGTAATTTCTAATTCTGCCTTGGGTAAAATCAATACCTAATTGCCTGCAAACCAAGATAAAAGTAAAAGCCAGGGAAGACTTATTTCTCATCCTTTACACCCACCACTTACCACACTGCAGCTCTCATTCCTTGAAAAAGTATGAGCTCTGTAACAAGTGCAGTATCATCCAGCAGTAGAATACTTCCCTGGCAATTAAAAGGTTCTTCCAGCACTCCCATTTCAGAGAACTTTCTGTATCTCATTCATAGCAATCGATGGAAATATAATTTTGGACAATAGAAGCAACAGGGCAGGTGGTAAGGAAATCTGGGGGAGGAGGAGGCTTGTAAGAACCTATGTTTTAGCCAGAGGTGGAATTAGTTAGTGCCAAGGAAGAATCAGTAGGTAAAATGCCCAAGAGCTGCTGAAGTTTCTGTGTGTGTGTGTGATTGTTAGCAGAATGCAAGAGTGACCAACCCTCAAGCAAAAAGACCCTGAGAAATTCACAATGGAAGATAGCCAGTAGTATTTTACTACAAAAATAACCTCATGGAAATAACACTTTGAATTTCCTTGTGAAAAGTTCTGGGTCTCAGCCTTAACAGAACTCTGTAAGGAACATCTGGAAGATCTGTTTTCCCTAAACATATGTTACATACATAGCCGAAGAGAGGCAGTTCATAACCTATGACCAAAAAAATCCCCAAACCAACCAACCAACCAACCCCCCTGCCCCTGACACAATAAGATGACATTTCTACAAATATTTAATAATGTACTATATTCATAGCAAGATTGGGGCAGGAATATACCAGCATAAAATGATCACAGTCAGCTGGAATCTTTCTTTTAATCCATTTGGGCTGATCTAGACTCCATGGGGGAAGAACTGAAAATACAAGAAAAAACTGGATCAGCAGAACAGCATATTGACTGCAACTAAATAAACACATAGATTTTTCAAGTGCCAAAATATTTCTCATTGTTATGCTTTAAACTTCCAGCAAAATGGGAGTTATTTTAAAATGATCTGGAATCACTCATCCTATATTACGGTGGTAATAGACCCTTCATTTCTCCTCATGAAGTAGAATGTTACTGTAGGGACTGGTAAATTTGCTGCTGCCTCTCTTAGTCAGAGTCCATCAATCACACTGCAAAACCCTAAACAATTCTAACTTATGAAATGAGAATAGGAAACAGAACCAGGATCCATTTTGTTGCTGTTCACTGAACTTCTTTGCCTGTTTTTATTCCTCATGTTGCTTTAGGAAACTCTTCTTAAGTTTCTTTTAGGTAGGAGGAATTAACTTCACATGCTACTCCTATTGTATACTGTATGTGGTTTAGTAGCTCTGTTTAAGGCCAGGAAAGAGTATGTGTGAGACAAATATGACAACTGGTCTGTTTTTCCTGCAGTGATAAACCCACTGACAGCAACCATGTGCTCTCTTAAACCAATGTGTATTGAAGACACAGTAGCATTGTTAATATTTGGTTTCATGTTCATAATCAATCCCTTTGAAGTTCAGCAACCATGCTGATTCCATTGAAGTATGGGCAAAGAAATGTTTCTCACTATTTCCTCTGACAAAATAACTATCCCCATTTTGTGATTCCCTCAGCTTTGATCTCTCACTTTGTTAGCTTTATATGAGATCACATGTTTCATGGGGACTTATCTAAAAGGAGTGTTTTAATATAATTATCTGAATAGCATGCTATAACCATGAAAATAAGGCAATATTTCTCAGACACGGTATATGCTCTGTTGTTTCTGCTTTCCTTGCTTTTCTACCATGGAACAACTCTGTTAATATTATTTTGCTAATAGCTTACATGTTTTCTTCTCATCTCTACTTCTTGGGATGCTACAACTGCTCATTAAAAATGCCTAATGTCCTGATAGCTACATTCTGCCCTGTGCATTTGTAAAGTCTAAATTAGGTCCATCAGATAGCTTATAATTCAATTTGTATAGATGAAAACAAGTGCTGGAAATAACTGAAAAACAATGCAACACTTCCAAAGAGGAATATTGCTAAGGGAAAAAAGTAATGTTGCTTGATGCAGTTGGAAGCATCAGCTAAGACTCCTGTCCCCTTTACAGAAAAAGCAGGCTCAGAAACAGGTCCAGAACAGAACCTCCCCCACTTTTCCTTTCTCGTCATCTGTCTTCTCCTTACTCAGCATATAGCACTTTATCTAAACCTCCCGGCTCATGTGCCTCATGGGCAGTAAGGCTGGGCCTAGGGGTAGATCTCTGGCACTTTTAGCTTGCCCAAGACACATATTACATATTTCTTGCCTTAACTTGCCAAAAATTTTTCATGCTGTCCCTGTCTTAGTCCAAAGTGTAGATATTTTTGATCGAGAATGCCACCTAGTTTACAAAACATCAGACAACTCACAAGTCATGGACCCCGACTTCTCGAGGCACATTCATATTGTTTCCTAGAACTACTATCACTAAATGATGTTTAAAAGATAAAATAAAGCCTTTATACAAATCAAACCAATCCAGAATCACCCCAACCTCTTCCATCAGCAAGACTCCCACCCNTACCTGCTGCACATGGTAGCAGCAGTGCAGGATGCAGCCAGTACAGCATATCCATCCACCAGCACACCAGAACTGAGAGTGGAAAAAACCTGCCGTTTAGAAGGTGGGGCAGCAAAATATTTTAATCAGGCAGCTCAGCTGCAGTCAGACAACTGTCTGGGAGCAAGGTAATTAACAGCAGCTGACACAGCCTGGAGTCAGCACTGGCAGTAATTTTCCCCTCTGGCTGCTTCCATAAAATCAAAGCACCTGTGATGCCTATTGCCTGCCCTCTGTAACCTCTCAGGGTTTCTGGAATCCTCTCACAAGTATATAAGGAGTTGTTGTTGCAGTAATTATCCCCTACCTGTCAGCATCCTGGAACCAAGACAGTATTTGATTTGCATTTGTCTACATGCAGAAACAAGTCACCAGAGAAAATTGGTTTTCTTATTTCAGTTATCATACAGATGACTATAAGCACATGGAGGAGGTTGTTCAGAGTGTAGCAGTGTAACCCCGTTAGTCTTTTCTCAGTTAAATTTGTGGGATTCATTTGTTTACAAAGAAGCTGAACTCCAGCAGAAGTCTGTTCTTAAGTCTACTATAGTTCTAAGATCACATCCCAGCACACTAAACCTGACAGCAGCAATATGAGCACCAACAGAGTTGGGTTTCTCTCCAAATGTGCAGAAAAAAACCATAAGAAAACAAAATGCCAAACTCAAGCAAGTGAATATTAGGAAAAAGGAACAGTCCTGCTCATGTGTTATGGTACATGTAACTGTTTCTATTTTCTTGGTGTCTTTCATAATTCCTTGTCTCTCCCCCTTCCTTCCACTGGACCTCATTCTTTACTTTTATAATTTTTAAGGATCCAGCAATCATACCAGCAATGATTCCCCCTGTGATTTGTCACAACCTACTTGTGCTTCCAGTTTACTGGTGGCTATTGTGTCTGCAGTGTAAAAACCCCCCACTATATGACTGCATTATAGTTACTTCCCAGTCAGTTTAATATAATCAGTTAATATTTTCATCATACTAAATAAGCATTTACTTAGCTTATTTTTAGGAAAAAGAAGTAACAGGGCATGCACTTCTTATTCACCTTGGTTATCAAGACACAAAGCTCCAGGGTCAGACTACACTTAACTTCCACAACAGTACTGCCATTTCTTTGAAGCGCATTTTCTGGAGTAACTTACTGGTGTAAGAAAGCAGAATCTAAAAAAACAAGGAAGGATATGTATATGGAGTAGACATTGGCAAGTTTTGGGGGGCAGCAGATAAATCTATGCTGTTCTGATGAAGCAATCAAATTTGTCACACTGGAAAGAGTAAGATACCAGGAAAGCTAGAACAGAAGTTCAAACCAACCACAAGTGTTAGTGCTCTGTTCACAGTAATTGATGCAGTCCCACAGTAAGATACTGTTTAGTCACTGCTGGAGGTGCAGTTACCTGTGGAAGATGGTGGATGTGATTGTAGTAAAAGACTGGCTCCTCCCTTGCTTGCCTAGCTGTTCCTATCATAGTATCCCAGAATAGTTTGGTTGGGAGGTCACTTAAAGCTCATCTAGTCCTGCAATGATCAGGACCTTCTTCAGCTTGGCCAGGTTGTTCAAAGTCCCATCCCATCTGACCTTGAATATTTCCAGGGATGAGGCACCTACCACCTCTCTGGGCAACCTGTTCCAGTGTTCCACCACGCTCATCATAAAAAATTTATTCCTTGTATCTAGTCAAAATCTACACTATTTCAGATTAAAACCATTACTCCTTGTCCTATTGGTAAAGGCCCTACCAAAAAGCCTGTCCCATCTTTCCTATAAGTCCACTTTAAATACTGAAAGGCCCCAATAAGGTCTCCCCAGAGCCTTCTCTTCTCCAGGCTGAACAATCCTAACTCTCTCAGCCTTTCCTCATAGGAGAGGTGCACAAGCCCTCTGACCTCTTTGTGGGCCTCCTTTGGATTTGCTTCAACAGGTCCACATCCTTCTTATGCTGGAGGTCCCAGATCTGGATGCAGTACTCTAGCTGGGGTCTCACCAGAGCAGAGGAGAGGGGGAGAATTGCTTCAACAAGTTCAAGACAGCAAGTTGAATTAATCATCCTGAGATATGTCTTTCAGCCAGATAATAATAATAAGCTAATAATGCAGATAAAAAGACCAAAATGCCTTTATGAAGTTTGACCTGTCAATAGAATTATGCCCCTAAGAACTACTCAAGTGAAACATAGCTGGCTTAAAATAATAAAAGGTACCTCCAAAAAAGGCATGTTGTTCAAAAAAAAGGCAGTGCAATTTTGGGAAAAAACCTGAAAATCAGTTGCCTCCAAGGCTCCCTGAGATACTATCAAAAAAGTAATGTCACACCTCCACTAGCTGTCCCTGCTGAAGAATAGTGTGTACAGCAAGATGTCCTCTGTACCCCACACAATATAGTTCATGGATTTACACCTCCTACTGAGATACAGTTTGAATGCAGTGAGATAAGAACATCCTCTCTGATGTCACAGAGAGTGAAGCTGACTGGGCGTTTAATAGACAGAATACAGTGATTGTATTTTGTTGTTCATTTTTTAAATAAAAAAAGCGAAGTTGCCGGATTTGAAAAGTATCAGTTAGTTGTTTCATTCGTAGATCCCAGCATTTAGTTTATCCTCTAGAGTATCTCACTGATGTGAGTTTTCTGAGAGGTGTTCCTTGTGTATCATGGCAGTGACTGATATGGCCCCTCAACACTGCCTGTCAGGAGGTGGTGTAATACACAGGATAAGCTGCATGATTACTGCCTGGAGTGTACATGATGGCAATCCAACTTTTAATGGATGTAAGCAGGCTTGTAGTGGTTGAATTATACAGTACTCCATCATAGACTGAATGGCAAGTTACATGTTCCCTTTGGTAAGTTGTTTTTCATTTTAATTAATAATTTATTAAAAAGTCTGTTCTCTTCCCTTAAACATGAGACTGGATTCCTTGAATGGGTGGCACAGCCATTTAGCTGAAGTCTGCCAGCATTTCAAGTACACCACCAACTCATGAGAGCATGACCTCCATAGAGGGCTTGACAATCACAAGAAATTCACTGCTCAGAAATTTACTGAGCAGTATGGTGAATATATTCTCCCAGGGAATCCTGGCGGACCTGCTCAGCTACACATGTTTGCTTTAGAATAAAAATGGCTTTATAATATTTGCCTCTTTTCTGTAGTTTACTGTGATACCTCCTTGTCAGATTAGCTGTCCATTTCCATTTGAGATTTCAATGAAATTGTGGGCAGAACTGACAGGCACCTTCTCCTCTTTTGTTCCACCTGCAGTTCAGTGAGATTCATTTAAGGTAATATGAAAAGACCAGCACTCCTAAACAAATGAAAACAAATGTTTTATTTACAGGAAAAAATATGTACACTGTGTATACATAAAAATATACAAAATCATAATAGAAAATATAAAAAGTGTTAAAATGTATACAAACACTGCTTAAAAATGTGACTCCTGTAAAATCTTAAGCTTTGTTATTAGAGTACACATTCATTTTAAAAAATCATCATACAAAATAATTCTCAAAGCTATTAAAAAAGTACACAGTCTATATTTGAATTGTTCAATGATTACATATTTTAAGAGTGATGAGATGATATGAAAAAAAGTAAGGCTTTTACACACACCTCTTATTTCAAGAACAAAATTCTGAATCTGATTGCTATGCCAGAGAGAAGACATCTGAACTGTCAAAATTCATTAAGTGATTCAGGTATGCCCAGACATCGGATATTTTAAAATTCAAACAGTTAAATCAGGTATCCTCCTTGTGTGTGAGAGGATAGATGCTGGGAAAGATTCAAATCATTTTAACAGCAGGCTTCTGAATTACCAACTTCAAAGCAGAATTTCATTTAAATATGCATCAACTTTAGAAAGCATGAAGGGAAAAAGAGTAACCATTTATTGTTGCAGTCAATGTATTGAATACTCCTTTCATGGTACATTTGTGTCACTGTCCAAATGACATTTTCCATCCTTAAAAACTTCTGAAGAAAAAAGAAATTAAAAACCCCACTATGGATTGCTCCACATGTGTTTTGAACTCCTGTTTAATTCAATCAGTCTCTAAAATTACTGTGTTCAGTCTGTGCAACCAGTGAGTGTAGACACTTGTCTTCATTTAAAAAAAAACCCCAACAACTCTTTTGGTTTTCCTGACTTTGGCAAGAGATCTACAGCAACAAGTTCAGAATTTGGATATCTTCACCAAAGAAAGTGTCTTGACCAAAGACAAGCAAATGCTTACATTAAATTTGTACAGTGAGAGTGTACATTAGAGTGTTTATACCACCCCTCTCTCTCTCCAAAGGTACATCAAGGTAATTTCACTGAATTTACCAGAGTTTCTACAGCATAAAACTGCACAACTAAGTAAACAAATATGTAGTAGTTTAATCCAAGGAAGGACTGAGCTATGAGTTTATGCTGAGGTAACCTTTAGAACTATAGAGGAATGGAACAAATAATTATTTTTTTCCTAGCAGAAAGATTTTGGCTCAAAATGAGGCAAAATATTTCTTGTTTTTTTCTTGATTAAACAAAGTACCTTGATTTAACCATCCAAAACTGAATGCATAAAATGACAGAGCACCACAAGTCAGAAAAGTTACAGAATTCACAGTGGGGAAAGAAAAGCATAATTGAATTCAGCATAAACTCAGCGCATTTCCTTAAGCTGCTGCTGTGTTTCTGGTTTATTTCAGTTAACTTTAACTGTTGTCCACAGCACCAGGGCACAGAAATGAGGCTCGACAGTGTTTGAAGGCAACTTGTTCCTACTTGTCAGTGAAACTCCATAAATTTAAAGCCTACAAGTGCGAAGGGAGCCCACGGGCCCAATAGCAGAGGCAATTGCTTGGCTGATGATGCACCTCACAATGCACCAGGTTTGTGCAAACCTCTCTTGTCTAGGTGCTGTCCCACTCAGTTAGTGTGTGACAGCCACGTGGGAGAGCTACGAAGCCATGCCTGTATCTTTTCCCCAAAAAGCCCCATGATCTGGGTGAGAAAATGCACTTCCTTTCATATTGCTGCATATAACATATGGATCGAAAACCAGCACTCTCACCCATTATTTTTAGAAGATCCGTGGATCGGTGTTATTACACATTGACTGTTTTAAATTTACTGAATGTGGTTCTTTGCAAACATTTCTCTGCCCTCACAAGGAATGGGGAAATGCCCATTAATGTAAAAACACTTGGAGTGCTCTTATAAAAGCCAGCAATGCCAATGCCACAGAGAGTAAGAAGTGGTGAGAGGAACATCTCTGCAGGTCCTTTATGTTTCCCCCTCATTTCTGCCCCTTCCACCCTTAGAGCAAGTGGAGGGGAGCCCTCAATTAGCAAACACACTTGCACTTGAGCCAAAAACAGAAGGACAAGACAAGGTAGGAGAGACAATGCTCTTTAAGCAACCACAAGGTGTTTGAGCAGGCAGACCAGTAAAACATCACAGTGGAAACCAGTGTTAGAAAGCCATGCCAGGCTCATTTTTTAAAGGTGGCATCACAGGTTGGTCTTCCTCCTCTGTGAGCAAGCATTTGCAGCGCAGCTCTGCAGCATCTTCTGAGGTGATGGTGCTACAGCACCCACATTTGCACTTGTGGAAGGAGGACTGACTGCCATATAAATAAGGATATGGCAGAGAAAAAAGTTTGGCTGAAAGGGCTTGAATGTGCAGTCCAGTAAATTGAAACTATACAGTTCATTTTATAACATCTCGGACACGGTTCTACATTGGTATATAAATGATGTACTAAGTATGCTTAGCACATGTTACATGAAACTTTATAATTTGCCTTGTTCTGTATAATCAACAGCTATGCTGATTATTCTGACAAATTATTGAGGGAATAAACAGTACTACATAATCGTGCTGTGGGTGGTTGAGCAATGCAGTTAGTATTTTTATTCTGTGTGAAAATCAAAAGTTAGTGGTTGCAGGCCAGTCAAAGTGATTTTTTTTTTCTTTTTGGAACTCTAGAATTTCCTGCTTATTGAAAAATAGCATATTCACTAGTCTTAGAAAGCTGGACTCTCTTCCTTTACAGTTATGTTGTAGCTAACCCAGGGTACAGCAGAGAGAGACATGTTTGATTGCACTGTTCAGATTGCGTATGTCTAGCAAACAGGGTACCAAGCATACGGAAAAATAGATTAGTTCAATGTAGGCTATCTATTCTCCATGCATTTAAATAACAATGTTATTAACTTCAAGAATAAAAGTTGCCACCATACATAACATTAAAAAGAAATTGGTATGTACTATATCTAGAGTCCAACGCTAATATGAGTAAAACCTATTAATTTTGATATGTACCAAAATGCCTTATGGACATAACTATCCATACAACACAGAAGTACAGTTATTAGATCATCTACACATAATTTCTGTCAACAAGAAGAATCTCAAGATCATCATAAAGCCCAAAAAGAAGGCTAAGTCCTATGTCAGACACATAATCTTCATTTTGAGAAAGGAAAAAAATCCTTTCAAAAGATCCTTCCAATAATGCTTCTCAAAGAGCTGAGTGAGAGAAAAAGGATTTTGTGACTATACTTACATTACAATTGAAGATGAAAAAGTCATTAATTTGTTTGCTATTTTTTTGCCTTTCTGGCAAAAGGCTTTTTGCTGAAGTCAAAAGACAAAAAATACTTTCCACTACAACCAGTCAGCTATTCTTTTCAATGCCTCTTTGAGCTGTCTGCTTTTTTACTGGATGGACATGAGTAGGATATAGCTGTGCTTTTGTGTACACATATTCCTGCTGAACTTGGTCTAAAAGCAAAGGTAGTCAGGTGGGAAAAACCAAACCAAAACAAAAAACAGAAAAAAACACTCCAAACCATTAACCTCCCACCACCTGGAAAATCTGAAATCTTGGAAAATATGGAAAATAATGTTTTAAATATATTAGCAATTAGGCAGACTTGTACATGTAAGTGCCTTAAAGAATATTGTCCTTGTGTGTTATGAATGAAAATATCAAATTATCTCCAAATGCAATCCGTAGTCAGGTTTTTTTTGCAGGCATGACAGCTTTTTGGGTTATACTCTTTCAAACATTAAGTAAAAAATGCTGATACCATCTTCTTTTGTCAGAAAACTCCTCCTTTCTGAACAGCAAGAACTTGTGAACAAGTGACTTTGATCCAGATACCAATGAAATACCTAACAAATAATGTCTGTGTTCCTGAATGCTATCTTTGTTGACAAGAGGTGAGCCCCCTCTATACTTGCTTTCAGTGTGATGGGTGAATGCTGCACAGCCTCCCTTGGCCTTCTCTGGATCTTTTGTATCTGTGCAGACTGGGGGAAGGCAGCATTTCCATCTCACACCTTCCTGAGAGTCCTTTCAGGGAGAGTTTTTCTTCCTAATTGGGTTACAGATATGTTCTTTTTTCTCTAAAGAAACGAGACATTTCTCTCTTCCCTCTTCAATCATTGTGAGCATGGGAGACTGGCATCAAAAACACATCCAGTAATTTAACTGGTTTAGCTGTGGACAGCCATCCCCCACCACACACACTTCAGGGCCACCCTAAGCCCCCATTCAGCTGGAGGCCTGGAACTGAGCCTGCCTAGGAACAGGCATTAAAGTTTACTCTAGTGAATGACTGCACAGCTTGGAGTAGCAATTACTTCACTCTGGGAGAGTGTGAAAATCCTATGAAGCCACGGGAAATGCTGCATTGTTCAACTGGCCGCTCCGTACATACATGAACAACAGAGGCTGTTTCACAATGCCAGGTTTGACAATTAAATAAATTCATTTAAAAAAGTTACAGTCTAGCATATGTGGCATGAGACCACAGACAAATTCTGACAGTCACACCAACAACAATACATTATATTTCTGCCTAAGTACGTCCTTTGCACCTTCATGAGCTAAGCCTTTGCTTTTTTTTCTGTAACTATTTGCAAAGCAATAATAAATACTCAGGCTCAGAAAAGAAGTATTTCTCATGCCTGCTACTTAATTACAATTTATAGACTCAAGACTAGATTGGTCTAAGATACAGTTTTTCAAGTATTCTCTTCTTGTTTATAGTACGACAGTAGTACCTTATTGCACATTGTTTCTGAAAGACTTACTTCTACAAGCGTGGGAAATTATTTCGTTTGGGGCACTTGACAGCTTTGAACCCTGGCAAAATGACTTTCCCCTTGCGGTACAGATCATCCTGCAAACCTTTGTTCATCCTCTGCACCAGCAGCTTCTCGTAGAGCAGTGGATGGTAGGCCCCTAAGGTACAAGCTGCATCGTAGTAGAGTTCATGGTAGTGACACAGGTCGGTCTGTCGCACTGAAGGGATGTATTCGTACACGTGCACTTCGTTACACATGGACATCATGATGAGGATACCTGCAACAAGAAGTTAAAGCAAAAGTGAACACCAGCTTTCACTTTTCTCGCAGAAATTTCCCTGCAGTCATCCAATCTATTTTTTCTTTCCTGCTTTTCTTTGCTGTGCACACCTTAAGGATTCTGTAAAATCATTAAGTGAAGCAATCGTTCCTTTTATTAGAGCAGCTTTCACTTGTCCCTGATACATAAAGATTGCAATCCCTGTAGAGTCAACAGGGTAGGACAACAGTCATAAAGAAAGAGTGAAAAGCCTATAAAGGGCTTGCATATCACCATCAGCCTCCTGATTGATAAGACTGCTCTTTCCCACCTCCCCCCACTTACTCTGTGGACTGTCCACCAAACAATCCCCACAAGAATCCTTGAAACACCTCCACCTTATTGCAATGTTGGTCTTTCTTAGTCTGAAATTGAACCAGTTCCACTTTTCCCATCCACTTGCTTCTCTCTAAGCAGGAAGACCTGGCCAAATACATTCAGAAGGGCACATAAAGAAACATCACCCATGTAGTGGTGGCACAGAAGCCCACAGCTTCAGGCAATTCTGTGAAGAGTCTCATGGAGAGATACCAAAGATGAACTCCTAGAGCAGTGCTGTCATAAGGAAAAGCCCCTGACCACCTCCTGCTCAGCAAGGAGTAATCTACAAAACGCCAACCCATTTTTTTCTGCCATGTGCCAATGGCACACTATCATCAGCACCAGCAATTGTGGTCTTTATAGCCTTGAAACAAGAGAAATATTGCTGTTGCAGCTGCACACTTTCAGACGGACTAATACCAAGATAATGATCAACAACATTGCCTTAACTACAATACTTTCACATCAATCACAGCTCCTGGAAGCCTTTTCTGCTTCACAAAGCCATGCAAAAGGAAAGTGACATGAAGTAAGTTTTGGACGCCATTTATTTTTTTAAAGATTTCACTTAAAAAGTAAATTTGTGTAGAAAATGTATTGAGGCACTTGTAGCACTACTGGTTCCCTGTCTGTTGAATAGGACTGTCAGTTCTCAGAGAAGGTAGCTGTATTACTCTGCTCACTTGCCACTTACAGATGAGAACTGTAAGTGTTGTTTGGGGTTTTTTTCCTGCACAACAGCTTTGGCATCATCAAAGGTGTTTTGGGAAGAACTCAGAAGTGAAATGAATTAACAAAAAAAAATTATTTTGGCTTGTTAATTAAGCAAAGCCATTTTCTGAAGTTTAGTTTACAGTTTGGGAATGCAACCATTTCAATGGCTTGCTAATGAAAAGAACCCTATGTTCTCCCTGCTGTGTATCATTAGATTATCAAAATGACTTTTCCCTGCCAGATGTGTGAAGTAAGTGAAAACCAATTACTTCTGTGATTAAATCTTCTTTTATCATAAATTAAAGGTTCTGAAAATATTTTATAATTGTTCTACAGCTTTACACTCCACAGAATCTATTGTCTTAGAAAAGCTAAGCATATCAATTTTGAAGTTCACAAATTTGAGTGAACTTTAGACTTAAGCAGCCAGAAACACATATTCATGGTGAAAAAATATTTAATCCCTATTTGGACAAAAAGGACAAGCTTAATAAACCAAGTCTCCTTGCCTTGAATACGTTATAGAGATGCTCTGAATTGTAATCTGCCAAGCAGCTATGTCTAGAATTGTTTGTTTTTTTGTTGTTTTAGTTTTACAAATGCTTTCGTCAGCTTTTCCACTGCCAACCTCCTCCTTCCACTGATGGAGAGCCCACCTGCCATTCCAAGGTAACCGTTATCCAGCTGGATCAGAGGGTGGATGGTGGAAACCTGTGCAATAATGAACTTCATCCAGAAACAGACAGTAAAATCACTTCTCTCTTCTGCTCAGAGCCAAGCCTGGAGCCAATTTCCAAAGTTATACCACCAACATCTTAGGAAAGCTGGCTCTGATGGAAAGTACAAGCCTTAACCAAAGTGTGTTTTATTCCACTGCCACATTACCAAGCTAACTTTAAAAGTAATAAAGGAAGTTGCCATTTGTGGTATAGGAAAACTGTCCAGAACAAAAATTGTGACCCTTAATATCAGAAAAATAGCCAATTAACTGCCAGGTATGGGTCAACCATGACAAAATTTTAAGCAATATCATTGACTTTCCTGTAAATTAGTTAAGGGAGGACTTAGCAGTGATTAAGTATTAGTTTTTAGTTATCAGTGGTTCAATGTCCTCCAGAATCAATCTAAAAGGCACACTGGGCTATCTAATTTAGTTCCTTACCTTTCCTGCCTGGTTCCATCCACACCATGTCTTGGGATTTCAGTCTAGGTTGTTCACAAATAACCATAAGTTCTACTCACATTTTTGCTCATGCTGGACAATGATGTTTGGCAGGAGGAAAGACAGTGACTTGGCAGACTATTTTTTGAGTGGTAACAGCTAATTTATAGCACATTGCTGTGTTGAAGTCTGAAAGATCAGCTACAACGACAAGTAGAGATCACCACATACAGAACTGTCCCTGCACTAGAGGCTTATCTGTCTTGGTGGAATCAGGAGCACCCCTGATACTTCCAGACCTTGTGTATGTTTTAAATGCTCAAACCCCAATCTGGGGAAAAATGGTCAGTGCCAGGCTGTTCCTCCTTAAGCACCTCTAACACTACAGACCTCCAGCCCATGGGAACAACAGCGTGGTACAACCAGGACTTCTATCCACCATCTGTGGGTGAGATGCATGATTACACATGAACCTGAGGAGGTCAATCCCTCCACTTAGCTGACACAGCACCCCTTGAAATGATCTGCTCCTGCTGTTCTGCACTACATTAAAAAAACCCCAAAAAACCAAGAAAACAAGGGGATAGAGAAGGAACAACAACAACAAAAAAGGTTCTTTTTGGAAAGGAAGCCATCCTTTTTGTACAAATACAGTCCTCTCTAAAAATAGAGAAGAAATGGTTTCATTTCTGTCTCATGCCTTGGAGTATGTGAAACCCCTCCACAGGTGACAGCCCTAGTGTTGTAGAGCCATCACTGCAAACTCAGTTTACAAAAAACATTAACTGAGCATCTTTAAAAGAAGAGCAGCAGTTTAGACCACTAGGACATTTACATCAGTCCCTATACTAGGATATATTCAGGTTTTATTCTTTTTTTTTTCCTAATGCCATGTGTCTAGGTTATTTTTCCTAAGTCCCTAAAACAGGCTGCCAACAGAGCTCCCTGGACTACAGATCTCACATTCCATCCCATGTTTTTTCATACCACTCTTTAACACAGTTTCTCTCTTTGCTTGGTTTTAACAACATTGCAGGGAGTTACTGACATCTGTATCCAGCAGGTATAAGTGTGCCAAGCTGTCTATATTTTTATCTACCTTACAACTCAGTTTTCCCATTTTCCCTTTTCTCCTCCACTTAGCTTCAGTGATATTTTAAGATTTTTAAATCACCAATAGGTTTTTGCCACTTACATGACTCCCAAAATATTTTTTACATTATGTTTGAACTTTTATGTTTTGGATGCAGTCTCAAAGATAAAGAAAAGGTATATGCCTGTCTGCTTTCTGACTTAATCTTGGTTCCATTAACTCATTTTGCTTGCCTGTCTATTCTGAGAAGTCCCATGTTGCTTACCATTTGTGATCTTTACACATTTCATTCTGTGTTATTGCTTCCTAGGTTTCTCTTTCTTCTGTGGCTGAATTTCTGGGCATTTTCTCCCACAGCTGTAGTGTCCAAGTGTGCCTTGTTTATTTCCTATCCCAGTACTGCCCTCAGAGTATGTTATATACTTATTTCTTTCATCAGTGTAATTTTCACATCACTGCCCAATTCAACATCATCTGCATCAACTTTGTTCCATGTCTCAACACTCCTCCAGGATTATCAGTATGAGTGAAAACCTCATTGTTTTATAGCCTGTAGGGTGAAGAATTTCCATAGGATACACATCAATATTTGTCTTTGCTAACAATCTTTATGTTAATTTTCAGTCAATGTGCAATTATTACATATAAAACAGCACAGACTGTCTTACACACGACCTAAGGAGCTATTAATAAGCAGAATGAGACCGTCATTGTCCCAGCACAATATATAGTCTGGACAGAATTAACGTTACTGGGATGTTCCTGCCCATCCCTGACCTTGCTGGTTTAAAGCATTCTTTACAGACAATGCAGGGGACAGGTATTTCTAGGGCAAAACTCATCTGACTTATTTTAGATGTCTCCTTTAGGATGTGTTGAATTTTCACTGACAGAGAACTTTTTTTAAGTGTTGTTCCTCTCCCCTGACTAGACAGAAACCAAAAATAAGAGTCTGGCACTTGACTATCAAGAACCTTCTCCTCTACTCTCCTATGCAAGTAGCTTTTGGAGCTTCATGAAAAATAATACAATTATCTTTTCCAGAAGCACTGTGAGAAGAAATAAAAACAAGGCGTGAACAGATGTGCCCCTGGCGCAGTTACCCACACCTGAGATAGTTATCACAGCCTCCTTTGCTGTCAGCAGAAGAAAGTGGGCACTTTTAGGAAGCAGTACATGTCTAATGGATCATACAAGCCATTCCCCAGAAGTTCCTGTTTTCTTCTGTTGGCTGTAGGGGAAGCCTGAGTGACAGCATGGATAGTGTACTCCCAGTATGGGATAAAAATTTCACATGTTGAGGGGAATATGGGGCTCACAGTAATATTTAAGAGGTACCTATTTTTTGCTCTAATAAATCTGAGGGTGGCTAACACAAGTACAGACCTGCACTAGAAACAGCTTAAGTTAGGATGCACAAGTCCTGCTTCCTGACTGACCCAGACATGGACCATAAACATAGAGTAATTTTATGTGCAAGGATTAAGCTGAAGGGAGATGGGTTTTTTCCAGAATTCATAAGTATTAAGGTACGGGAATGGGAGTAAAAGCAGAGAATTACAAAGTATTTAGGGAAGGCCAGTAGACATGCACAACTTAAGAAAATGTAAATTCCCTGAAAGGGAAAGCCTATAGGCTGTGTATAGCATCTAAACATCAAAAAGCTTTAGATCTTAAATATCCAATCCATATTTCACATTAAGGAAAAAGTCAGGGTATCCAGCCTGGTTTTAGCTTTGACAAACATAACTGGTGCTACCATGCGTTCCAAATCACAACTGAACATAATTCTGCATAGGCCACTCTAATCTACTTCTAACACCCTTGCTGGATTTTCCAAAGTCCCATTTGAATTACAACTGTAAAAATGGAAAAATGCAAAATAATTCTGCCTGTAGTATGGTAGAACCTTCAAAGGTGTGCTTTGTGAATGTTTTATAGTTGAATGGCAATGTTCATGAACACTCAACTGGACATTAAAAAAAAAGTTAAAAAAAGAATTGCGAGCATAGAATACTCTTTTAAAAATACTATAAAAAATATTTTTCCAAAGAAATGATGTGGTGGTCAGAGAAACAGTCAAATGCAACTTTGTTGTAACAGTACAATAGTAGATGCTAAAACAGTATTAAGTATTTTGAAATATTATATATTAGTATTTCAAAATCCTTAGGAAAGTGTGTTATCTCTTCTTTGCCTTTCGGTTAAGATCAAGTGTAGTGTAGTACTTTTATTTTTTCCTATTTGGCAAATATCTATGGTGTTAGGAAGTGTTTGGTATAGTTTAAACTCAGTCCAATTGGCACAAACCAACCTAGCTTTTACAATCTGCACTGAGAACACTAAAACCAGGGTTATATGAAGGTTAAATTCCTTGCATGGATGGTTTTTACAAATGAACATGTACTATGGATTCTAATCAAAAGGAGAAAATGTTTTTTCGATGTGTTCCTGGCAATTTGAGTAATTCCAAAGGTTTCAATTTTCCAACATGAATACTGCATGGTAGGATTAAGCTTTGTGGTTAGCACTCTAATTTAAAAAATAATGTTTTCTAGTTTACAAATAAATAAAACATAGTTTAATATACCTGAATCAACAGATGCTGTATGAAAGCATCTAGAATTATAAGTGTAACTCAAACATTCATCAAGAACACAGAATTATTTTAACATAATGTAAGAGATGCTGAAAACATTTAAATACACATAATCTGATTATTATACTCATGATGTCTCATTTCACACACATTGTAAATTCAGCTGCAGAAAATAATTTAGCTAGATATACTAGTAAGTTAGTGTTTGATAATCTGGGTACTTCAAAGTATTACAAATAAGCATAAAGCATTTAGAATGTATAGTTTTCTATATGATAGTCTACTACTACAGTCTCTCTTGATTGGATTGCAGATACCACAGGAAGCTCCTTGAAACTGGGCCAAATGTGCCTCAGTTAATCTCTGGAACATGCAGTAAAAGCAGTTCTGGCTTTTTAAAGCACTTTGTTTCTAAAAAGCCGTTCTTTTACCTCTGTTTAGTTCATGAACTATGTGAAAAATACTAACCACAAGAAAACCAAATTATTTATCAAAGAATTGTCACCAAATGGCCCTGTGCCTAAGCTTAATAATTTGTGCAATACTTGTCATCTTTGATGTATAGATACTAGCATTATATAGTAGACCTAGAAAATGACATATTTATAACTTGGTGAATGCAAAAAGCTCTACATTAATCACAGTAATATATTCTGTAATATGAGCACAGACTGGAAAATACTGACCAGAAATATAATGTAATTCTAAATGTATTATTTAATTTTGGATGATACACTAGAATAATAAAGATTTTTTTATGTGATTTAAGAGGAGAGTTTGCTCTTTTATATCTGCATTTTGGGAAGTGGGAAATACTCAAATTTCAGTGTGCTTTTTATTAGAGTAAGAATAATTTGAAACTTATGTATTGGAGGTATTATTTATTTGTGTGCTAATACTTCAACAACACTGAGCTGGAAAGAGTGAGCATTTTTCAGTTCCTGTACCAACTGCTGGCAGAACAGCTGAATAACAGCAATAAAGGCAACCCTTGATATGTCTAATTGTTTCTTTCAGTCCATGAAAGTGCATTTTTTTTCTAAGAAGAGCTGGAGATCAGCTGTATACTTCTACGCAACATGCTCTCCGAAGCCATTTTAAATTTGAGTTCTTTGTCATACAACGACCTGCTAATGTTGCAGTGTAATGACAGCCTTGCTTGTACTATTGTCTTGATGCATGCAAATGAAGATTAAAATAATGTTACCAACTATTAATGATGCATAACTGTTAAAATTGTAATGTCAACTGTAAAGCCTCAAACAACATTTCCCTTCTCCCAATAATAAAGTACTCTGGGCTTAGTTTTGTGTTCAGTGGATTGTATGTTATGCTAAAATTTCTAGCACATAGAAAAACTACCACCTACACAGACAACCTAAAATGTAAGAATCTACACAGTTCGTGTTTTGATTTGAGAGTTAAAAAAAACCCCAAACAACTCAAGGTACTGCAGCCACAGCTTTCAGATAGCTTTTAAAAGTCCCTCTCTCTCACTCTCTCTATGTATATATATATATGTATTTATAGACTCTATAAGAGTATATAAATGCGAATTTCAATTAAAGTCACCTCTGAAGAGGTAAATTAGCAAAGTGTACTGATGGACTGTGGTAAGTAGGAATTTATAGAAAATCCACTAAGTAAACAGTGGACAGGAGCAAAATCTCCACAGAAAAGCCTTTACATAATCTTGGCATTATTAAAAAGCCCCCAAACCTTCTGAATGCTAATGTATCATCCCATCCAATGAACATGGAATGCTTCTCTTGAGATACTCAGAAGTTTTACTCTTGGTCTTCAGATGACAAAAATTTAAGGTCAGAAGAGGCTGTTCACATTGGCTACCAAAGATGGTACAGGAACAGTCTTTTCTTACAGCAGAACGGTAACAGGTAGAGACTGACACTTTATATACTATCAGATTCAATTAAAAACTGAACTTTGATATGTACAGAAAGAGGGGAGAAAGACTGAGTTCATATTTCACAGTGAAAGACTTATTAACAAGAACTGAGAGGTGACTTACTTCTCTTGCCAAAAGGTAGGGCAAATCCTTCCCTAGTAACAGTGCTAATTTAGGATTTGCCAGTGGAATCCAAATCTGAGGTTTGGTGGTTGGATGCTTATATGTCTTCTGAGAAAAATGGCCTAGATCCAAGTCCAAGATGAGATGTAAACATATCAATACTCATTTAGCAAACTTTTTTTTCAGCCAAATGTGAACCAAGAACTTTAACTGTGAAAAGCCACCATGGCAATTGCCTAATGCTAATGCAAGATGATGAGAATACTGTGCAGAGATTTGTTTAGAAGCATGAGGGCAGCAGCTGCAAAAATGATGCAAAAATATGAAGGAATGGCTTCTCAAAGCTCTTATAAGGATTAAAATAGGATGACAAAGAGTAAATTATTTATAATGAGGAGAGACATGAGCTAGGCTATGACACGCCACATAAGGCAAAGTTACAAGCCAGCAAAAGTCCATGCTGGTGTCTCAGGAAACAAACCAAAAAAGACCCCCCAGGTTGAAATCAAAAGTTTGGTTTACCCTGTTGGACCTTTACCCACAAACCATCCCCCCCTCAACCAATCCTGCTCTCCCCATCCTCTCCTCTCCCCTACAGCTGGGACATGCACTGTGCTTCCCTCACCCAAGCCACCAGCTGTCAGATGTTACTGCCTCTCCTCAGCAACCCTGAGCTGGTGCAGAGCTGACGTAGCAGGGTTTCAAGGAGGCAGGGCGCCCAGGCAGAATTTATGCAGATATAGGGCACCCCATACCCCAAAGGAAGTGCAAAAACCATTATTTTCCCTAACTCCCATGCAGTGAAAAAAACAGGGGAAAAGTTCTACCTCTTGTCTCTCTCTCATTCCTCTAAAATCAAAGCAGGTGAGACTACCTCTTCCCCACTGGCCCCCTTTCTGAGAGATTTAATAATATTGTGACTTAAGTACTGTAATACGGTTATTAATGATGTTAAAAGATTCCCCTGACATCAGTCCCTGTGGAAGGATGCTGACTCACTGCTGCAGAAGAATACTGTGAGGACACATTCCACCAACAGCCTCCCTTTGGGAAGATTCAGTTTCTTATAAATAGTGCTAAGAGGCAGAAATAGATACAATTGTCAGGTGAAAAATATAATTACTGAAGAAACAGTGTAAGACCATGCTAAAACATTCTTGACATCTGTGAAAGGAAACATTCTGACGTTTCCATGTTTTAATTTATACATTTGTCCAATTTTGTGAACTGGGCCTACTGAAGGCTAAAAGGCTCAAAACAAAAGTGCCTCACTTGACTCAGAATCATTTTTGTAACCTTTTCTATATGATTGGAATCATCATGGTCCATGCTAGAAATTGCTTAGATTCAGGAAAATATATCTCTGTGAAAATTCATATCCTGTATTTAACAACAGCCTATTTTCCTTCATATAGCTGTTTTAAGCACAATGGCATTTAGTAGTGTTATTAAAGTCATTTAATAAATGATTTTCTCTTCCTGAAATTAAGATACTCATATTTTATGATGGCCATCACTTACTCAATCTTTCTACTAATTCTATAGGAAATAATTTTATAGATTTTTATAAGAATCAGGTAGAAGCTCAATATTCAGGATACACCTTTCACTGAGGTGCACTCAGTTGTGTCTGTCAGCTTCCAACAGTTCCAACAGGATTATTTACTGCATGAGTGATTGAGAGATACCTGACCTGAAGACCAACACGACTTTTCAGATTTCTGCCAAGCTGCATTATATTTTTTATGCTTTATCTTGCTTTTTATGTCCCTGACAATATGCAATTGCTGCTTCTGTGTTACCTCTGTATTTAGATTATGTTACATGTGCAATGCATAGGCATTAATTCAATACAGTTACCAAAACAGGAAGACTCTCCCTAATAAAATACTTAAAATACATCTATCAGAACAGTAGCTAGTTATGAAATGAGGTGGATATGACACCCAATAAGCTTGTCTTACTACCTTGTTTTTTTAAAGTTAGTAACAGCATACCAGAAAGCACTGCTCCTTGGAAAAGAACAATATAAATAAAATTCCCACTAGAGGAGAAGGCGGCAAATTTGCATCTGTACACAGAGTATATTTATCTGTACAGGTTTTGTTGTTAAAATTTTGCTTGTTTAATGGTTGATATTTTCAAAGCTTTCTCTGCTTGAAGGATATTTTTTGTCACTAACACTTAGATTTGGGATTGAAGATTGCTGTTCTATTCTCATAGTGAAACTAATTCCATTTCTTCAAAGAAAGCTTTTGAAGTGTTTTTTATGTATGGTGGAAGTACAGATTGACAGCACAATGATCCTCTTCACTATTCTTACAATCAGCAGCTGTTAACCTATTTTTATCAACAACCTCATTGCCACAAGAAACACTTTTGCAAAGTGTGAATGCAGCTGGTGAGATCATTCCACATGAGCTCTCTTCTCCCTGTGAATTTTTACAAGCAAGTTCCAAAAAAATCTCACTTCAAGAAGTAACCAACTGCCAAGCCCCCCTCATACAACACACAAGGCCTCCTTTACCTTCCACTCATGTTCCAGGTATGCATAACCCACTCAAGGCATAGATGGGCATCTCCCAGACACCTTTATGTCATCCCTCTGGGAGCTTCTGCACCCTCTCTCAGGCCTTTGGTGTGCTCCACAGTATCCTAGGATGCCACTACTGCATATAGAACCCAAGATAAATGCTCAAAACTGGTTTTCCCATATCAGATACAATCTCAGGTGTCTTTGTTTTCAGATTCAGATACAAAAAAAAACCAAACCATTTTCTGACTGCAGCAAATACCTAGATCAATATCACAATGTCGGTGAGGAAATGATGGAGTTTCCAAAGCGGAAGATGGTATTTGAAGCTCTGCTGCCCTCTGAGTCCAGAAGCACAAGCAAGGATGACCCTGACTCAGCCTTGACACTCTGACTACTTGCATCCTTTAGACATTCACAGTCAGGACCTGTTGTACGTAAGTTGTTCTGCTGTATGAATTGTGGGCACAGTGCCAAATTATCCCCCAAGAAATACTAAGGAAGGACCAAAATATATATATGCTTTATATACATGGTATGCATACTATGGATGTGAAGGGCAAGAAAGCAGAACATCAAATTCACTCAACTATTTTCTAGTTCTCATACTGTGTGTTTTTGCTAGTTTTTCTGTATAGAGCACCAAGAACAAACAGTACACTTGTATGGATTTGATCCTCATGCAATGTATAAATTTAATGTTTTTTTTTAATCTAACATGTCTACTGAGACCATCTTTGATACACCTACCAATAAACCCTGAAGAAGGAGGGTTGGGCTGTATCTTCTCTTTAGTGTTCTCCTGAATGATGTCCCAGAGCTGCCATATAAACTTTGGATGGAGGATGTAGAATGGCTGGGTTGGATTCTTCCTGCGATGCTGTACGTAGGGAGTGAACAGATTGTAGTCTGGCTTCTTATACCACTGGGAGGAAAAAAGTCAGATGTTTTTTAATAGTGTTAAACGTGTTTTGAACACTACATGTACAATAGCATAAACTGGCTTCATTTGGGTTCTGCAGAACAGAAGCAAAGGCAGCAAAGCAGCCTGCACTGGTGGATGCTTCTGCTAGAAAGGCATTCCTCACTCTGGACTATTCTGTTTCTTTTCTTCATACAGAGACTCCCAATAAGTAACTGATGGCTGTGGGATGAGCCAAGACACTTTTTCCCTCACAGATCCACATTAAAGAAGAGATTCAAAGAGCTTTGACATGGTATCTGGGCCTGGGGGTGAATCTTCCTCTGAAAGAGTCCCTGTCCCTGACGGAGGCAGCAGCACCACATGACGCAGGCTGATGGCAGCCTGCGTAGGAAGCAGGCAGCCTCTGGCATCTGTTGCTAAGGGAGTTCAGCAGATGAAGGCTTACTTTCTACTTTGCAGCCTGCTCAGCTCCAAGCTCCCTGTGCCAAAAGCCATCAGATCAACTTGTCTACTGGAGCTGCAGCAACAGCCAAAGTAGAGACTCCCCCAGTGAGAACCAGATGGACATCTGCTGCTCTCAGTGAGGGGGTGGACAACGGGGCACAGATGGCTGTGGGACAGTGGACATAAAGGGAAGAGTGGTGGGGAGGAGGCCTGAGAAATGGGGAAGGCACCCAGAGAGATTTTCACTAGGATGTCATATTTTGTTTGGGAAGGCAAAGGGGAAGATGGGGAAAAAGGGATGCAAGTTTTCACCTTTCCTGATAAAACCTCCTTCTGAAATATAGCAATGTTCCCTCCTTGGCAAGCACACAGAAAACTCGCTGTTATGTGAAAATAGCAATGTTTTGTAAAACAAACACCATCATTCATCTATCCTAGCATCTCAGACAGTCCATTCCAGTATAATTGCTGGCTACTAAAATGTTTTTGACCAATAAACTAATTTTGACCAATTCCTATAGACATAGCATTCTCTACTCAGATAAAGACAGAATCTGGGGTTCATGGTGAAAAGGGAGAAGCAGGAGACCAAAGTAGTGAATTAATTTTCTCCAGTACTTTCAACTAATTGGGAAGAAAGGTCTAAGTGGGTATCTTACCACATTCAGATTTGCAGAGTAAGGAGCAGGATCCCAGGCTACTAAGATAACATCTTTATACAAGGAGCTGTCGACAAAGTGATGATTTGGATTGGTGAGAATCTGCAAACACAGATGCAAAGAATTGCACAGCATTAAAAGCAAGTGGGATCCAGAAAAATGGCAAAATCCTTCTGTCAAGTGAACAGTCCTACCCACGCTGCTGTTTGTTACGCTTTAGTTCTGGTTGATTTTAAGCATCTTGTTTTGTTAAAAAAGTATACAAAAAAAGCTTAGCCATAAACAGCACTCATGACTGTTTGAAGTAGCAGTATGCTGAATTATTCTCCATCTGTAAGGGATGTGATGGGACCACTTGAGATGCTGCGTAACTGTGTATCAACATTACCGTGTATTCTGGAACTTGAAAATGAAAGCTACAGTATTTCAGATCACCGGTGGGATCCTCTTGGACACAGAGCAGCTTTCTTTGAAGGGCTACAGCCCCCAAGGGTAATGTCTTTCCCTGCCACCCATCCCCAACCACTTTTTTTGTTGGCTTTCTCATTTCAACAGCAAGTCAGTCTCACTTCAATCCAAAAATGCAAATTAGACCGTGACTGTACAAATTGGTATACCTAGAAAAACAATTCCAACAACAGGCACGTAATAGGGCTATTTTTGAAGTAACTGTCATTTTGCTCTGATCTACTGCTCTCATATAACTCCTTCCTGCATCTCCCAGTACTCTGCCTGATCATCCCACCACACTGGGACCCTCCATGTCTAACCAGATCTCTTTGATTCTTAGTGCATCCATTGTCAGGCAGGTTCAGCACAGGTCAAAACAGCATGAATTTTGTTCCAGCTGTTAAAATAATCAACATTCCAGACAAATAAATTCATAATAATTTTCATTTCCCTTTAGGATCCAATGAGCCATATTTGATTATGCATATTTTTCTTCAGAAAAATAATATTGTTGCCATAGCAATATTCTTCTTACCATAAACTTTGAGTTTAATGACTTCCATCAGCCTTCTACAGTAAGAACAGAATTAGTCATGCTGCTATCAGCATCCCCAACTTCTTTTCTCAGAGCAATTTTCACCTCAGAATGTAAACTCCTTTTTTGAGTATACACAGTAAATTGACCAAAAGGTCAAGATTTTAAAAGCTTGCTTCCACACTTACCACACAAAGGAGCTCTTACTTGCCTTTCAGTAAGCAAGAGTCCTCTGGAGGTATTGTTCACACAAATTTTGCTCTCAGTGAGCCTGCATTCATAGGTATGAGTTTTTTCTGCAGTAACAGTATCTTTTGCCCCTGCACAGGCTTCCTTCATGTCGCTTGGGCTTTCACAGCAGAGAATATGAAGGAAGAAGGGGCCACAGCAGCCTTTTAATGAAATGAACGCAGGGGTTTCCAACAGTGAGGAGGGGAGGAGGGTCAGTAAACCTGTACAGGTAACCCAGCTACAGTACTGGTAGGGAATGCAATTTCCATCGAGTGGTCCATGCAGATTTCACTCTCAGAGAGGGCAAGGCTGATTTCTCAGCAAGTTGGTCAGATTATCATGGATGGCTTCTGACCTCTTTGAAGGAGCACAAAGGTGGTGGGAATACAAACACTTGTGAGGAAGCCATGCGAGCTGACCTGGCCAGAACTTCAGCCATGCCCTCTGTTTTCTTGAGGGGCCTTATGGGGAGCAAGCCTTACACAGCACAGAGGAGAAGACCATGGGACCCTCCATTACCATCCCAGTGGGAACACACTCCAGCAGCTCTGGGAGCCAGAGGACCCCCACCTGCTCTGCATGGAGAGCAGCTAATTTAGCTGTTTAATCTCTCTGAATTTGCTGGGGAGCTAAAAAAGCTCAGATCACTCCCTGAGAACATTTCTCTCTTCTACAGAGAAGTACTAGACTCTACTGAGTCTAGTAAACTATGAAGAGTTTCTAAACCTTTCTCCTGGCCCAGCTCAGGAGTTCAGGCATGGTCAATGTCAGGACATTTTGGCTAACAATAAAACAAAGAACCATCAAGGAAAAGGAAAAAACCCCAACAAAATGAAAAAAGCAAAATAAAATACAGGAAAACCTATGTTCCCTGATACACTGATTTCAGCACTTAAGGCAGAATAAGATATTTCTGCTTTCTTCTTGTGAACAAAAGAAAGGGGGTGTATTTAACCCAGCTCACTTCAAAGATCTAGTCTGTTCTGCAGCCTCACAAAGACCTACAAAATGAGTGTGAAGGGAATGACAGCGAACAGTCCTCTATTCAATGGCAAAGAACATGAGCTTATACACACAAAAAACACACCCCACCAAGAATAGTCTTTGCATGGGCACTTAAAGTAGAAGGAAAAATTAACTCATAAAAATTACAGTAACTGAAAATTTTGCTCTCCTTCAACAAGAATCCATATGTGCAGAGCATGCTTCATGGCAAATCATACTCCTGGTGTTGACTAAGTAAACTAACCATTTCAGTATGTCATAAAATTTCACAGAAATTCCGTTGCTGATTTTTTGTCTGTATTTCATCAAAAGGAAAGAGGTTTGGTTTGCCCAAGACTGGAATTCAGGCAATAGCATTTTTGAAATTGAAAAACTAATCTCAACCATAAGGTGTCAGTGTAGCTCAAGTCACAATTATTTATTTATACGGAAAATCCCATTTTCTCTTGTTTCCATTCAGATGAACAAACTCACCTGATGTGTAATACCCAGTGCACATAAAAGTTTTTTACTAGTCCTTTCCAAATTTTTAAGCAATGATGACTTGCCTAAAGTTACACAACTCAGTTCCCATTTCTTTTGCCTTCCAGCAAGGAAATAATTTGGGAATTGGAAAATACAAGAAACCAGCTTTGGGATCGCCACAGCCTGAACTTTGTGAAGATCCTGGAGGCAGTGCAGTCAAAGTCTTCTGTACTGACAGCTCTGGCATCCTGCAGAGCCTTTACGGATCAGTTCACATGAGAAACTTTACAAACCAGTTCTCTGAAACAAGGCTGTCGAGTAACTACGGCAACCACTCTGCTGACAGAAGTGCAAACACTCCTGTAAGGGAAAACTTTCACCTTCTCTGCATCATGACTGTTGAACCACTACCTGCTCCCCTTAGTACCCAAAACTTTTTCAGAGGTTACTAACTTACTGTCATATTGTACAGAAGAGACATTGACTTGAACTCAGAAAAGAAAGATCTTACCTGAGAATTAATGATTCGCATGGTTGTTTTATTTCCAACATCTTTTTCATAGCCTCGTGTTGGAGCAGAATTAAATCTTAAAACAGCATCATGAGAATCTAGGAGCATAAATGAGGGGTAACTCTTTTTTCTTAGTACACAGAACAGTAAAATAAAACCAGTTATCTAAACTAATAGAAAACTTACACATTTGTCCTAATCTGGATATTCGAAGGATGATGCACGTTCTACTACGCACAAACAGAAATCCCCTTGCATCTGCCATATGCTATTAACATAAAAGCCCACTGGGAAAAAAGTTCAGAATCATCTATTAATTTAGCATGCAATCCTTAAATACTTCTCTTAATTGGATAGACTTAGTGTGGGAAGATTATTAGTACACCCAGTACACACTACTTCTATCACAAAATTTACAGAGAATTACTCCATGTAAAAGCATGTAAACTGCAGGAATATCTATCTGCACATTTGAATGAATAACAATGCTTAACTATAAGCTTGTGTTTCACAGTATTTTGTAATACCTGAAAATCTCAGACTACCCCAAATCTATTAATCGTACTGTGTTCTTATTCTCAAGCTTAGTACAAACCTAAAAGAGCCTCTGTATGGAAGCCAGCCCACACATCTGCTCACACAAAGAAACCTCAGGATCCCTTGGTAGCAAAGATCTTACAGAGCTGAACTGTCAAAGTTTCTCCACAAGCTGTTGACCTTGGAGTCATGGAGAACAGAAAGCAGCTCTAGGTCAAGTATGGGTCAAGGGTAGACACCATGTGCAAGCCTCCATTGGATAAGAGATAATCACCCTCCTAGTGCTTCTTTAAGGGGATCTCAAAGCCCAAAAGGTGTGAAGGAGAGAAAGACATTTTATCCACTGTCCAGAAGCACATGGCCCCTGTTGATAGCCTTCTATTTGGTCTGCTTTTATCCCTTCTACCGATGGAAGCTGAGAACATGATACAGAGAAAAACGGGCATGAAATGCCTTAACCCACAGGTAGTTTGTACAGCTGTTCATCTCTAGTCACTTAAAATGTGTTTTCTGTAGCTCAAAGACTGGAGGAGACAAAAGTTACAAAGATAACCAACATGCCGCGATGGAGTCTTGGCCTGATCCTATCAAACTGGGATCTTTCATCTTTTCCCTCCTTTACTCTGCACTTCTTATACTCCATACAAGGAAACACTGTGGAATGCAGCCAGCAGCCTGATTTCAGACATTCATGTTTGCATTAACATGTCATGTCTGAAAAGAGGGATTTTGCCAGATGCCCACCAAGCCCAACTCCTCAGAACCTAAGGAGTGGAAGTTTTTTCTGTTTCCCAAGCAGGGACAACCCTAGCCTCAACACCTAGACTTCATCTGCCAAGTATCTTGATTGTGTAGGAGGCTAGAGGAAATGAACAGAAGCTGCAGATACTCCACATATTTGGAGAAGGAAAAGAAAAACAAAAGTTTGTTGCAATGAATTTACATAAAGTCATTTATTTAAATGAATAAATTTGGACTTGTGATTGATGGCTTTTAGACAATCTGTTGACTGAGAACTGGGAACTGGATTATGAAATGGGAATTGTACGGTTTGCAGTCTAATTGAGAGACAGTGTGATGCATTTCCAACATCACTCATGCTGGTTCGTTGCATACAGATGAAAAACTTCTTCACCAAAAATGTATGACCAGGACACAGCTTAACACTGATAATAGCTGGATTTAAGTAAACTGCTTTTAATCTTAGTACGTATTAGTAGATAAGCATTTTAAAGATAAAGTTTGAAGTTTGATCACAGTTCCCTGTTACTTCCTGTGATGCCAAAATAATTGGTTCTCTCAGTTAATAGCATGATCATGATGGAAATGTTTGCTATACTTGCACAGTATTTCCATGCCTACTTTCATTTGAAAATAGTCTGAGGGGTGGGGGAGAGGAGGGCAAAAGGCAGAACACCAATTAACATTTTTGCCTGTGTTTCTAATAGGAACACAGAAGAGGGAGCTAAAGGCCTAGGAAGGGAAATGTCCTTCGCTGCTTCTTTCACAGGCGTTTTTTTTTCTCTTGGGAGAATAAACCAGAGAATCACAGAATGGTTTGGGTGGGGAGGGACCTTAAAGACCATCTAGTTCCAACCACCCTGCCATAGGCAGGGACACTTCCACTAGACCAGGTTGCTCAGAGCTCTATCCAACCTGACCTTGAACATTTCCAGGGATCGGGCATCCACAATTTCTCTGGGCAACTTGTTCCAGTGCCTCACCACCCTCACAGTGAAGAATTTCTTCCTAATAGCTAATCTAAGTCTCCTCTCTTGTAGCTTAAAATCGCTCCCCCTTGTCTACCGTTGCTGTAAACAGTCACTTGGTCCCCCACAATCTGGGCCAAATCCTCTCCTCAGTCACAGGTATCTGCCCACAGCCTGACAGACACTCAGAAAAAACCTTCTGTGATTCCTGGTGGCCCAACACTTCCTTGCACAACATGTATGAGATTTGAAAATTCTGTGTAGGCTTTTTCAAACCCCATCTTCCGCCCTTTAGGCAGCATCAGATGACAATTTCCCATTTAAATCCAAACCTCTTCTGTAGAAAATGGCATAAACTCCTGTGCCCAGAAGCTTCCTAAGAAAATGAGTACACACAGGAGCAAGCAGGCCCCAGGTACCAAGTCAAGCACCCAAGTCCATACCTGGGCTGCACCTGAGCGTGCAAACATGACTTGAGGTGTGCTGTAATACATAATTATGTAAATATGTCACAATGTGCTATGGATTTTACAGCACAGCACTCATCCATACTGGTGTAAACCGGGTGTACTGGGGAACACTGACAGAAGATTGTTTCAGTGAAAGGTAACATGTTGGAGAAGGTAGGAACTGCTAAGCTTTTTCACCCCAAAGATTTCTAAATCAGCAAGTCCTCCTGTGAAGTTGGAGGTTACTCTAGTGTGATTTTAGCTGCAGGCCGGCTGGGCACCTCTGCTGTGCTGGAAGCCTTTTACAGTAGTTTGATAACCCTAGCAGCTCCAACATATCCCAGAGGTTTAAAGGAAACTTATCTGTGTCAAAGAGATGATACAGTGTGATGAAGCAAGTATTGGGATGTGAAGTCCTGGAAGATGGGGAGGATTATAAAAACCTTTTGAAGTTCCCTCACTAGAGAGCTGAAGGAGATAACTCTTCTTGTTCCAGAAACAAGTTTGAGACATACATTTCATCCTTCTTTGAACACTCTTAGCATACATGTCCTACTAAAATGAAGAACTACTGAGACGTAGTAGTAGCACTCATTTTTGAGAAGAAAAAATAAAACTGATCTGGATTAGTTTTATGGCCCCACCATCCTTTTCTGAATAGCTACCACAAAGCTCCCACCTTGGGGTGGGGAATTCTGAGTGACACTGACATCTCAGCACACCTGGAACCTCACTGACTCAGTGCAGCGATGGGAAAGCAATGGGTGAAGATACTGGAACTCACTTAAATTCAGTCTCAGAAAAGAGGCCAGGGGACTTGATCTCAGTGCATGAAGCTACTCAAGGGTCTGAATTTTATCTCTGTGAACTCTAAACATGCCAGAGATGAAGAGGACACTACTGCTCCTTAACATGGAGACGAATGTCTGGGACAGCCATACAACAAACAGCAGTTTCTCATAAGCCATTGCAAAATAAAGACCAGTACAACAAGCTTTGAAGAATAAAACCTGAACATGGCTCTAATCTGCTGAAGAAACAGACACATGTTGCAGACAAATGTTGAATATGGCAGATCTGATGAAACCACTGCCTCCTTCATACTACAAGCTGTAATATGATAAGAAGGCATCATTGTTTTCTTTAAATTAGATTATGACTTCAGGGCTGATTTTCCTTTCAGTTATATTGTTCTGAAAGGGAACAGCTTCACTGAAGTTCATTAGTTTACATTCATGCAACTCTGGTGAGAGACAACAACCAGACTTTACAGATCTGTGCTGGAGAAGCATGAACCTTTTGAAAGATAAACCTGAACACACACATAGACATATACATAAACATATACACATGAAGAGATGCATTTCACCCACCTATTTCGTCCCCTAGAGAGGAGTTCAGTATTGCACCAGCAGACATAACTACTGCACAGCTCCCAAAGCCATGTGTATATAATTTGCCCAGTGGAATTTGGGGAACGTGCTTTTCCCATCCAAGAGTGGAGAAGGGAGCCTCCTTGCCATCTATTGTTTTCACATTCACTCTTTCTTTTAGCTCACAGAATAGCTGGTCTCCTGTCAACTTGGAGTTTCGTTTCCCCTTGAACCGCACCCCATGCTTATTGGTACTCAAATAATCTTTCATCGCCTTCTGCAGTCGAGGGTTTAGCATCTTGGAAGAGACATCCCCTTTCCAAAGCTTGTAGAGAAAGGATTTCGACATTGTGGAATACAGCCCATCCCAGTCATCAGATTCATCAAGCATCTGGCCTCTCCTATGCTTTGTGCTCCTTCTCCTCATTCTTCTCTGATGGCTCCAGTTGTTCTGTAAAATATTTCCTTTTGGATTGTTCACATCAGCTGAAATGAATTTTTCTATCTCTTGAAGGTGGTTGTGTGACTGAGGCTGACCAGCAGCAAATAAATAATCCTCATTCACTTGGTAAAAAGCCCTTTTCGATTTTTTTCCTAACTGGGATGGAAAAAACTCATCTTCATTTCTAAAGGCCTCTTCCAATACAGTCCATTTCTTAGAATTTCCAGTCCCTGATTTAAAAGTACCTAGGAGATCTTCATTAAGAAGTACCTCATTCCCATCAATGGTTTCAGAGAATGATGGGTCATGAATGGCTCCCATGATGACTCTCTGCTTGCCCTGAAGGGGCAGAAGTCTCTTAGTTTCAATGTAAGAAAAGGAACTTGGAACTGGATCAGCAGTGTTGCTATCTGTAAAATAGATGAATATCACCAGGAAAAGCAGACCCCATGCAAAGATACCAAAGAGCATGAGTTGTTTCCATTGCTTCAAGTTAGGTTTCATGGCAATGCCTTTACCACTTCCTCTGTGCCTTGAAGTATTGGTGAAGGAAAATGAAACCTGTAAAGAACATCAAATACTATTAAAATTTTTTCTAAAAATAAATACAATTCAGAAATATCTTAACACATATTGATAGATGGTGCAGAATTAATCTCCAAGCAGTAGCACAAAGGATTCAGTAGCAGAAACAGAACTCCAGAGCCTGCAGACACTGTAGGAGTGACACGCTTTGGCTGCAACCACACCGTGACAGCTGCTAGCTACAAAAGAAGCTGGTGGCCAGTTTCTACAGTAACACTGGATCCTGCCTTCAGGGAGATCATGCGCCTGCCTGCTTCTGCTATACCGAGTGTAGCATTAAGAGAGCAAAACCAAAACCATGTCTGGCTGCATGCACAGTGGGTACAATATAAGCTGTCTTCTTTTTACCACTGAAAGTCCTTACGCAGGGAAACTGTGAGCAAGCCTGTCTCCAAAGGGACCAGGCAGGGAGCACAAGCTCTAAGCTGCAGCCCTCCTCTGCCCACAGCCTGGAAAGGATGGTGCTCCGCGCATATCATTAGGGGTGAAGGGGAGAGAATCACACAAGCAGGTGAGAGGGGAACCTTTTCCTCAGTTGGTAAGAACTGGCACCGCAGCAGTGGCTACATCATTTGTTACCTAGTACCAGACCCAAGTGAGAATGACTCCTGTACCTCTGCTACAAAAGCTGCATGCACACTGAAGTGGCATGAAGGAGTTGTGCACTTCACAGTTGTGCCAGGGGTTTTGTATTTTCCAAAAAGGAGAACGGGTGGCACAACTATCTAAATACATTCCTTTAGGATAAGATAGAGATTTACATAAAGGGAGTGGGTAGAGAATGTCAGACCTAGACCTGGAAATATGTGCCCTACTAATACCTGGGGGTTTTGGACAGCTTGTGCATTAGTGGAGGGATGTGTGGTCCAAATGAAACAAAGTCTGACTGAAGGGGCTGTGTTCCAAGGAAAATACATAACACATTGCTAGACCATCGAGCACACTATGCCCTTACACGAACTCACTTGCTTAATCAAGTGGTGTGACTATCAGTTACAAGCCTGACTGAAGCAAATCCAGCCCTCCCCACCATAAGCCTTCCCATCCACCCCCCGTGCACCACAGTCATTGTCAGCCTCACTTGCTACACTGCAGCGTAACTCAGTGTACTAATTAGTGTCAGATCACTTACCTGATCTGAATTAAAAACAAGCTAAGCCCCTTTTTCTGGAGTTTTCTTTCTAACCCATTTGGTTAAATGGCCACTCAACGGCAGGACTTAAGAGCCACTTGTACCAGCCAGCTGTGATCAGCAAAGGGGAATGGGAGCAGGAGCAAGCTTGGATTTCATTACCAGCCTGCGCCTCAGGAGCCACCACTTCATCACATCCGAACAGCACACACAGCTTACATGCCTCTGATAACACACCGCCTGCTCACACTGGCCATCAGGAGGGACCAAAACCACAGCTACCACACACTATCACCTTTCTGCAAGCTGTTAAAGTACATCAAAGCTGAGTGCAAAGCTTAAACCGAAGCTGTAACTAAGACTGTGTTTTCACATGAAAAAGAACCCAGCAGTAACACCAGTATAAGATATTCCTTTCTCCATCCCTCGTTCCTGCACTTGTGCCTCTGCTGCTGCCAACACCCCCGTGTATGGAACTGATACAGCAGGCAAAATACATGTTAGAGGTTTCTTTTTAATATTGTTGGGGTTTTTTTTAACTGGGTCAGCCCCTTTATCCACTTCAGTGTGGTCACACATCCAGTTGTTTCAGCACAAATGGGGAAATCGCCTGCCACAATGCAGAGGCAAGAACAAACCGCAGGTGGTATTAGCAGAGATACTTCAGGCTGCGTTTCTGCTGACCTCCTGAGAATGTGAGACAGCACTGTTACGTTTCCAAACACAGTCTATTTTAATGATCTAGACAAAGCCTAGAACATTAGACAAAGACAGCTGACTTTGGGGCTCAAGGCAGTGTCCAGAGAGAGGATTCATGAAGTTACGCTTGGATGACCAAATTTCATTGCAATTTCTAATACACTGAAAAAAAAAAAAAATCATGACTGTGATAACCCAGTGCTCCACATTTCTTTGGCTTGGCTCACACAAACCACATGGAAGAAAGCTATTATTCCAACTGACCCATTTCCTACTTGCACTCTGCTGCTGCAAGATTGCTCTCTGCAGTACCTCGACACTCCCACACCTTCCAATTTTAAATCACTGCAGGTGATGTCCTGTGGGAGTTGCCTCACAGTATACGACTGTTGTGCAAGTTAGGTCTGCCCTGAAGTTATTGCAACCTGCCCACTCATCAGTGTTCAGATGGTTCGCTTTTTTAAATCAGCATTCTTCACCCATCTGAACTGCTTTCATCTCTTTTTATCATTTTCCCTGATGTGTTTCCCCAGCACTTTTCAACACATGGCTTCCAAACCACTGTGTAAGTTAGTCTTTGCTCAGTCAGATGTTTCTCCTGCTGAATATACATTTCTTACAGGATCTGCAATGGAAGCATCTTGCATGATCTTTTTAACAGATAAGCTTGCAGGAAGTTATAAAGGAAGAGGTCACTAATATTTTCCACTGAGTCACGTAGCAAGTGCAGACACAATTTAAAGATAATCTGTAACAAAATCTTACAGTTTGCTCATTTCCCACCCCACCTGCCCCCCCAGTTTTGTTATCTTATAACCAGAAGTTGATAAGAAATAGAAAGGTTTAGCCTTAATTCAGGCGTGAGACTACAAAAATTCCTAATTGTCTGTGATCATAAGTGTTTGGCACAGCAGACTGCCCCAGTGTAAAAAATTAGTCAACGCTCAGTATTCAGGTTACAATCTGAAAAAGGACTGAGACACGTTATTATTTATTAGCAAATTTTCAAATATTTTCAAATTAAAGCAAACTAATATCTGCCCCCCGAAGCTCCCCACAGCACTTATGTCATGAAAGCACACTCATCTTGCTCAGCATGCACATATAAGCATGCATATGATTACCTTCTTTGTGCAGCAAAAAAATACCCATGTAAAACAAAAAAAAACATCCAACAGTATATTTGTCAACACTGCAAGCAAAAGGAGAGGCACCGGTGAGAATAAATCCAAAAACTTTACACATTAACTACTGCAGAAGCTTATCTGCAATTTCTCGTTGCGAGTGGGGCCTCAGAAAGGATACCCAAATCTCTTGAAGACCGGAGCTATGCAGGCAAATCTCTGTGCTGCTTTAATGTTTTTTGCTCACAAGAAATGCCTTGTCCTCCAGCAGTGCAACTGAGCTGGAAGCAGATTCAAGGTCATTACTGTATTAGTTGCAAGAGGACCTCTACAACCTCACAGGATCTTGAAGGCTGTGTGTGGAAAGCTGCACTAAGTTCAGAGAAATATCGGTTTACGTTATCTCCTTCTACACTAAACATCCAGTCCTCTCCCCCTCAGCCCTTGCAGCTTCTCACACCTCGCAGTCCCTGGCTTTGAAAATGTTTGGGAGGAGAGGGAAGCCCTTTCACATGCTCCCCACCACCCTCCTGCTGGCAGCAGACCCCTCCACTGCTCATGGGGTATCTTCCTCTGTACCATCTGGGGATGCACTTGGATTCACGCCCTGTGCTGCCTTCAGCAGCACATGTCAATTGCAAAGAGAAAAGCATTTGTGCAGGAAACCAGAAAGGACAATTGCAACGAATTACACTGGCTAAATAAACAAAAACAGGTGGCTTCAGGGGTGTAATTACTGAAGTCCACCGGATGCTTCAGGAATAAGCTTCCATCTCTTTTATCTATGCTCAACATGCAGCTTTCAAACTGTTAAAGCAATTCTACACAAGTTTTTAAATTATCATCAGCATTTCTCATTGTCTCCAGCTTCACCCCCCTGCTGTAACAATCCTCCCTACTTACAGACTGCTGGAGTCAAAGCTGCTGCAGAGGAGGAGCAGAGGAATAAGTCTACCCCTGGGGGAAACACCCGAGACTTAACTCAAGCCAGCTTCCTCTTCAGCAGAAGTGATAAGCCTGTCTGCCCCAGAGGCTGAAGACCTCATTTCCCTATGTATCTCCTTTCTGATGGGCTCCTTCAATCATTAACTGATTTAAGTTCCAACTACCATATGGAGAATGGCTTTTTTCCTGTTCCAGTCTGGTCATTCACACAAAAGCCCTGGAAAACATGAGGCAAGGTACAAATCAGTGAAGTGGGAAGATTTAACTTATTTGCTTAATAGAAGTATTAGCAGCAGCTATGAAAAAGAAAGGCAAACCCCAATGGTATCTTTGAGGCATCCCAGGAAATAAAGGCAATTCCCCAGTGGATATTAAAGGCTGATTTTCCAGAAGCAGCATCCAGTTGTGGGAAATTTCATTTTGCCATGCTAAGATGCAAGAAACCAAAGAGTTCCCCCTCTCTTTAAAAAGCCCATTGTTTTGCAACAAGGAGCACTTTTCATTTTTCTAAAGTAGGCCTCCTGACTATTTCTTAAATGAGAAGAGATGGATAAGGGAGATTTTTTTAATTCCTTTGAAACATTCCTTCCTTTCAACACTGTCTATTGTTAAAATTAATTTGTACAGACCCTGGCAGCTCAGAGGTCAGGATGGTTCAAGTTGATGTGCTAAGATGTGCACTGTTATGTTAAACAGGGTTTTTCTTGGCTGCAGCTTTGCAGCAAAGGTCACCACAGGGTTATTTGGGGTAGCAAATGTTAGCTGTGGGCAACCATTCCCAAAGGGTTGAGAATCAGACCAAGGATTATTTGATGGAAAGCTTAGGCGGCCTGAACAGATAGCAAATGCTCCGTTAGTTTGCTTCATCTCTTAGTCAGCTAATTCCAGAGTATTAAGAAACCTCTGGCATAGGGCAAGACAGCTGGAGGCTGCATTTCCAGGGTGGGGAACACACTCGTCCTCTCATGTGGAAAGTGCCAAATTGGTTTTAGTGTTATCACATCATTTCTGTGGTGGAAGCCATACAGTAGGCAGCAACAGACAGGCAAGCCTGTGGGGAATGGTGACTGCTAAAAGATGTATATTAGTCTGTGGATGGCCTGGGCATTTGTCTTACCTGCTGTGATTAGGCCTCCTAATTAATTAATCTCTTTTGGACAACTTCCTTGTTAGTCCCGATAAATCTGGCTCTTTCCTTCAGAGGAGTCAAGCTGCATTCAGTATTTTTTGTGGCAACCTAAGAAACTGTCTTCTGAAATAAAGAAAAAACACCCAAAGAAATCTGAAGTAGGATTACTTTTTTTCCAATATTGCCTTTTAAACCTATATTTAACTACCTACTTAGAGAAAATTCCTTGGGAGGTATTTAAATAACGGTATTGCTAACCTGAATCACCAACTAAATGTGAGCCAGGTGTCCCAAGTCAGAGAATTTGGAAAGAGCAGTCTCAGGTTCTTGCTTCTGAGGATGCAGGCAGGCAGTGTGCCTGTTCTTAGGTCCTCTGATAAAACCTAGGATTTCAAGTTAAAGGGGGTGGGAGTGAAGCAACTCTTTTTTTTTTTAAATTTATTTTTACTAATGACCCATTTCCAGGAGCTCAGGCTGTAAATAAATTGCCAAATATAGTGAAACTTGCAGTAAAACTCACTCAAGCTGGCAACCCGGAAGCTGGAGAAATGCTCAGTGGGGTTTCTGCCAAGGAACGCGTCCTAGATTATTCTGTGGGAGCATGGGGGCTTAGATGCATCAATCTCTGGGGCTTAGTGGAAGGTAAAGTTATCTTCTGTGCATCTGATATCTAGTCTCCATGCTCCATCATCAAGTTCAAGCTTCCTGGCACTGAAGACAGCTATCACTTTCCCACAGCCCACATACAGGTTGTCCGAGTGTGGGCTGACAGGAGGGAAGTAAAAATAGCCAGCCAGCTCTTAGCCTTCACACGCAGACCTTCCCACCACCCGTGGAAATGTTTAACACGACAACAATGGTCAGGGAGAACCTGGTTTCCCAGTGACTGACTGCACCTCGCAGGTCAACCTCCCCCTCCCCAACCTGCAGCAGCTTTTCTCAGGAGCCATGAGAGCAGCTGTCACTCTGACATGCCCTGAGATTCACCACTCCAGCCAGGATTTCCTCACAAATTTCACGTCAGGGGAGACAACCAAACCTCTTTGGCTTTTCCAGACTGGTTATGAGCTGACCACAGTCTTGTTATTCTAACTGAAGGTTTCTATAGAAATGTACTACATACCACTTCATATGAAATTCAGTACAACCTCAGTGTAAATCACTTCCAGGCACTTTAATCAAAACTACAAAGGGGCAGAAGTGTCACACAGTTGTGTGAAGCCAAGCAGTTTTCACGGCATAACTCAAATCACCCCCCACAGCCTCTCAAGGAGCCCCTCACAGAGCCACATACTACCTGCACTCAACCTTATCTACTTCTGACCTCTTTTTTTACTGTTTGCTCTTGCCACACGTTTGCTGTGCCCTGGCCCTGTTCACAGCAAAGGTTCAAGGCTGCTTCAAGTTGCTGCGAAAGCCAGAAGAGCTTGTTTCTACCATGGGACATGCAGAAACCACCACTTGGACCACAGTCCCTAGCATGCCCTCACACACAGTAAAGAAGCACATGAAATATCTTTACTGCCCTTGCAGATCTACCAGCTGGGTGTTTTGGATGGGTTTTGGTCATATTTCAGCTGCCACAGCATTGTCTCATGATCCAAACAGCAGGGGAAAAAAATCCACTTGTATCTACAGCAATACAAAACCACTGCAAACATCCAGAGACAGTGCAAGTCATTTTTCTGAAGTGAAATTCAGTATGCCACTGCATAGTCATGGAAGGATCTAGGTTTGCACAAACACCATCCCAGCAGGCTCCACTCTTACACCTCAGTAGTTCCTCTGCAGATCAAACCACAGATTTGTGGTTTTTCTGTGCCACCTTTGTGCAGCTCTCCTCCCTCTCACAAACTGCAGGTTGCAGAGGAACAGCAGCTGTTCCCAGGGGACCTGACCACCATGAAGGTCCTAGGAAGCTGAATGCTGTGCAGTCTGAAACATCAAGCTGGCTGGAGAGAAAAGCCAGGCGTGGAAATGAGGTGACCAGACTGATGGCCATCACTTACTTGCACATCCTCTGCTCGTACATAACCACATTACTAAGGTATTTCGTTTTATTGCTGCAGTGAGGTCAGTGAGGAGGAAGTGAGTTGAACACCAACACAGGGAGGAAGAAGCAGGGGCTGGGGGAGACTGGGGCACTGGGCCAGGAGAGAAGGAAGCCTGGCTTTAGGGCAGCACGGAGGGCAGGAAGGCAGAGAGACTGAAAATAAACTATGCCGATAGTGCTAGTGGAGTAGCAAAACACCTGCCAGAGGCAGTGACACCTCAGCACCACAGGGATGAGAACTGGAAGCTAAAACTTCCTCCCACCAGAATGATCACATCCTTCCCTTTGGGGAAGCACCATGAGAACCTTGCTACTGCTGAGGGAAGGCTCCACCTGAGCATCCTACTCTATTCCTCCCAAGATGGGAAAGAGGCCACCATTTTCCTTCAGCAGATGGGAAGCCTGGGTGAGCAGCAGGACCCACACTGTGCCTTTCCCCCTTATTCTGGACAGCCAGTCCCAGGTCAATGTGCTGCTTCCTGCCACCACTGTGACTGGGGAAGGGGACCCTGGAGCACTGATCCTGGTCCTTGCAGGTGGAGCACAGCCCTTGCACCAGCGCACTTTTGGACTGATCTTTGCAATGGATCAGCACCCAAAAGAGTTGCACATATTTTCCCCGGGAATGTTACTTCACACCCCATGCAGGGATGCTCCACAATACAGGCACGGATGGTGCCTGAGGACACACAACACAAGCAGGAGTTTATGCCGATCTTCGGCACAGCCTGGCTTTCTGTGGGACTTATTATTTTCCACCCACAGAACGAGGTTTTAATCCCATTCCCCCCTGCAAAAGCAAAGTTCAGGAGCACCTTCTTATGTTCTATTTTCATGTGTAACTGAACAGGATGGCAGGAACTTCTTAATGCCCCAAAACAAGACAGAAAGGCGCAGAGAAATGGATAATACTATTCAGTATCTAATAAAACAGCAGAAAAAAAATCCAGCCAACAGACATAACTGTATTTGGTTCCCCTCCCTCATTTTAAGGGATAGCTTTTGATACTGTACTTGCAAAAACACATAATTCAAAAAAGGAAGGAAGTGCTTTGAGGGTTTTTATTTAAAGCTCGAACGGATAAACGAATCACAGTCTCATTAAATCACACAAATCTCAGGCTGCACACAAGACTAAACCACGAGAAATAGGACGTTACAAATCCTCGTGCAGTTCTACACTTCCAGTACAACAGCTCATTTTATTTCTGCTCTTGGCAAGGTTAGAATAAAAGGCTTCTTTTCTTTGCTCCATAAATGTTTTTAGATGCTATACTACTTGAACTTAACACAGCAGTAATTGCACTGAAAAAGGGCAATCTGAATTGCTTCCTTGAAGAAGGAAACATTTATACTTAAACACACATGAACAGAGAGTGCAGTTACAAAAGATCTGTTTCAATCCCATCACAAAAAACTTGACCAAATTCACTAACTCTTCCAGGCAGAAGTGGTTTGAGAATTTTGATTTTCCACTCTAAAGCAGCAGCATTTCTGAGATACACTGATTATCCACATCTCTGTGTAGCAGTATATTTTACATCTGCCAAGTGTGTTCTTACTGTATGTTTCTAACACTGTAGGCGCTGTTTTGCTTTCCTTTTAATTATAAACTTCTTTATTAGACTGTAGTTTGTCTTTTTACATTTGTTCCAGAAAGCAAGCAACTCAGCCCTTGTTTAAAAACTCTCGTATAGAACAATGTTAAACAAATTGTTCCCTATTTCTCAGCTCTATCTCAGTGCCAGTTCCCATTTGTTTATGTTAGCAAAGTAATTGTAGGAGGATATTTAGAAAACTATCATTGTTAACATCTCATTTCTATATATTCCTATATATAGATACAAACAACATACCTTCTATGTGCTTATTTGCCTTAGTCTAAAAGCTTGAATGAAAAGTTTCACCCTAGAAGAAGGCTTGCCAAATTGAAGGATGAAGTCAGTCTAGCCCTTGTTACATTAAAATCTAAAAATGAAATTTCCTGGACTGAAACAATTTTCCCCTCTTTTTTGTATATTTTAATACTTAACATGACTATGCTGATAATAAGCCAACCTACACTAGCTGGGATATTTTGGTTGGCTTCCTAAAGCAAAATGAAGTGGTATTAGTATTTTTTCCTCCCGCCCTCTTTCTTTCTTCCTCCATTCTGGCACTGTTTTATGCATGTCCATGGACAAAATTAGTTTAAACTATGACTAGATCAACAGAAATCTCTTCTGTGGGGGATACAGCTGTTTATAACCCAACATGAACCACTGGAACCTGAATCCTACCTGCCTGGAAATTTTAGAGAGAAACAGGATCTCTAACACCTACCAACATGAAACTAGTATGAGCAATAGTGACAAATCAAGGTTGTTGGCCGGGTGCTTCACAGCTTTGCCCTTGGTCAATCATTGATGCCCACGTGCAGCACACAGGAAGTCTTTTCTCCCAGCACCTGCCATTCACTCCCTACAAATACAACTGACTTTACAAGATGGAAGGTAGCAGAAAAAACATTAGGTTCTCTGAAAGCTCTGACACTATTAAAACAGTGAGAAACTGAGGTAAGTGAGAAGCAAGACAGAGCTGGCTAACTCCCAAGATTATTTGCATTAGTTGTTTTTATTATAAAAATTAGAAGGATGGGATAAGATTGAGACCATCCTCACTGGATATATCTGTGGAATTATCATTTGATGGTAATTTTCACCATCATAAGAGACAACAAAACCTAAAACCTTGTATTTTGAGATCTACAGGCTACTACAGATGAATCTGTGAAAGAATAAGTACTTTACTTTCCAAGATACTTGGTAAGAGTTTTTGTGCCTTTATCTTTAGAGTAAAGTCTCAATTTAAACACTGACTTTGAAACCTGAAGCTAACCAGTAATATATTCCCTTCCTTCAATTGTTCAACAGGGATTATCAAAATTTTCATTAAAATGTTTCTCAGTATTTCAAATGCTGGCTATGCATTTCTTGGTTTTCAGCCAACAGGAAGGCCTTTGAAATAGCACTGATTTCATTAAAAAGCCCTCCTTCTAAGACTACCCTTAAGTAGCCAAGATATGCAAACCCCTGCCTGTCTTTTGCACACTCTGTTTAGAAGATGTAGATGCATCTGCTAAGAAGGTGCTGATGGAGCACATCCTCTTGCCCAGCACAGAGCGTAGCCATCCTCACTCACATCAAGATGTCAGTAACCTCTGAAACTCTCCCTCTCCTCTCCTCTCTTGCTGCACACTGACAACTCAGCACACCCTCCCACCTGTGGCAAGGAGTAGCTGTGTTGTGCCCACACTGCCCCAGCAAACCCACCTGCTTGCTTTCCCAGGGAGCCTCTTCTGAGACAGTGCTTGCTTCTCTTCTGGTTCATGCCCTTCCCAGAAAACAGGAGCTCTCCCTCACCATGGCACCATTTGCTATTTAGGAAAGCTACTGGCAACACTCAAACCAACCACTGGGAGAATCAGGAAAAAAGTTTGCAAGGGTGGAGATTAAACATTTATGTGATTTTGACCCTTGCCTAGGATGATACAATCCCAAACCTTGCCTGCAGCTTTTAAGTGTTAAAGGCACAAGACAAGTAAAGTAAAGCCAATTCACTGCCCTAAATCAATCGGAAGAAGGTTTTCTCTGTCAACATGAAAAGAGACTGTTCTGAAAAAGAAATCCTTGTTTTAACATAGATTGATTCCTTAGCAACACCCAATCCTGTCAAACACATTCTGCTGATGGGGTTTAGTCTTCCTTCAATCCCATTCAGACACTAAATAAATGGAGAAAAAAGTTAGCCTGACTTAAAAACTAATGCTTAACGTTTCTAAAATTTTCAGGATTCTTGCTTTTATTTCCTGATTTACATCTATACTTCTAGTCAGCGTGTTAGTAGAGATGTTTTACTACAGTTAAAACTTCTATACCAGATAGAGACTATACTACACAGGATGACTGCAAGCAAAGCAAAATTTTCCTACTTCTATCAGGCTGGGTTGTCGGGTTTTTTAAAATGTTAGAGAAAAATGCATTGAAGTTCATTCTAAAGACAGGTATAAAAATGCAAATAGATATATTAGCAGTAATCATAAATGATGTCAAACAGTGACAAGACTCTCGTTCTGGAGTTCAGCTGTGTTCAATCTGCTCCAAACTCTTTCAATTTTTTCAGTATCTATGCAAAACAGTCTGTTGTGCTTGCTCTGCTCTAGGAAAAGAGTAAAATTCTTACAAATCAGTATTTGGACATGAGGCACTATGGCAAGGTGCTGGTAATCTACCTGGCAGGTAAGAAATTCCCTACCCTGGCAGGTAGGACACCTACCACTAGCAGTAAACCTATCAATCACCAAACCTGGCTTGGTGAATTGATTAAACCAAACTGACCATTCCAATAGAGCAGAAGGAAATCTCTATGGGAACAGTATATATGTTTTAATCCATTTTAATGCATTGTATAATTTCATAGTACTTCCAGTAACTGTAGTGACTTTTATTATATAAACTCTCTCTTAGATATTACATCTAACAGACCCTGGAGGGTCATGAGAGACACCAGGTTATTCCCAGGGAGTAATGGCACAGCTCTGTGTGTTCCCATTACCCCACCTGGGCATTGATGCAAAGCTACAGGAGGATTCTGTAGCACCTCACAATCCCGAAGTGACATTTAAGTAGAGAGAGATAAAGATTTTAAGATGAATTTGTGAGCAGCTATTAACCAGTCTACTTAAAAACCCCATTTATTCAAACATATCTTGTACCTCAAATTCTGCTTTTCCACTTAAAGAGCCCAAAGCTGTGAACAATAACAGCCACATAATCTGGGTTTTTTGACTTCAGCATAAGAAAATGAGCATCACTGAGCTTTTCTTAAACAAGAAGACAGACAATATGTTATGCCCTACAAGAACCAAGAGAAATATTTTTTTAAAGTTAGTTAAGGAGGAGTGAGTACCCATACCCACAGATCTGAGGTTCAGCTCTGGACCCAGAACATTGCTGATGGCATTTGTACACAAGCAAGATCTCACTGCAAGTCAGAATCTGGATACCATCAAAATTTAGTCTAAAGATGCTGTGCTGTTATAGATTCTTTTCTATTTTAACTACTTTTTCAGATTTCTAAACCTTTTCAGATTGCCCCAACAGCAGCAGCAAAAACTATTAACAGTGAACTAATTTATGATGAAATGGACTTATCATACCAGAGATAATTTTTTTAAGCTTTAATTGTTCAGACTTGATACAGCTTTTTAAGAATGCTATCCAATGTGCTTTCAGAAATCTCAATGGATAGTATTTATCTGACTTACTTACTAATTACTTCCAAATTACAAGTGTCCCTCAGGTCTGAATCATTTTTGATGAAAGAATGAGCAGACTTTTATACCATGAGGGAAGAGAAATTAAAGGAGAGGCATTTGTATGGTTCAGATCAGGCTAACGGAAAGTTTGATTTCTTTAAAGTGTTTTCTAACTTTATCACCACATGCAGTTAACAATTTGTATTCGCTAAGTCTTCTATGCAATTGCCTTGCCTAGATCTCCTAGGGGTTTTTTAGTAAAAGGAGATAATCATTAAAAGCTATGGCAAAAGCAGCATTCCTGACTGCAGATACTGTAAATGTCACAGTCTCCATAAACAAACTGAGCCCGGACAAGCACATGAGGAATAATCACGTATTTTCAAGACACTTAAACAGAACATGCCCAAGGGCACACTGTAGAGGAGTCCATCTTTCCATCAGTGGGTATCATATACAGTCTCCTTCCTAGGAGTTGAAGAATCCAAGTTTATGTGAATTCTAATATATCACTTTTCTGCCAAGCACACTGTTGTACAAAACAGGCACACTGGTGTCTTTAGTTTAAAACAAATTCACTTGGCTTGGGCATCAGAAAATCAGGGAAAAAATAGACTTCTAGTGTATGACATTAGCTCTCTAAAAGCACTGTCTTTCTTGGAAAATGTAACACTGTTAATATAATAAATACTTTATGTACTCTATGTACTTTCTCTACTGCTACTATTTCTCCAGCATTTCAGCCAGTGACTGATAACTCCAGATTACAGTCCTGTGTCTCCTCTGGCATCACCATATCACTGTAATCACTCCTTGATTTCCAAAATTCAGAAGTAGTACCTCTGTTCCGCTCCAAGACCAATGAACCAGTCGCATTGCTGGAAGTCTTGATCCTATGTGTCTTTCTCTTGACACTTTTATTTAGCATGCCTGTTTCCTAGCCACTTGACATTTTCCCTAAGTACTTTTCATACACGGGACTTGCAACTGTCTTCTTTTGTAACCTCACTTCAGATCGGTAGAAAATAAATGAGGGGAATCTTTTGCTTAAAAAGATGCTGCATTTCAAAGAACAAAAACATAACTTTTTCATTTAGCAACTCCGAATGAAAAATTCAATTTCAGTTTATATCCCTAAACCACAGCAGAACTGATGTGGCATTGAATTTTACTTTCTGAGAAACTTGGGCAGCAGGGTAATGAGGAACTCTCTTGCTGCCCTGCTGTTACTGACCACACTTCTGCTTTATAACCAATTCCGAACAATTGAGGGGAAATATGACATATAAAGAGGCTGATTTTAAGTCAGTGGTAAGGTAAGGAAGACTTCACACTCTGTAACATATACTTACAGGGTAGGTTCAGAACTCATAGTTTTGAGGCACAAAACCCCAGTAGTGTCCATCTAACAGCTTTCTTGCCCTTGCACAGTTGTATTATTGTCTGGCTGTTAACATTCCTGCCTCATTTACTTAAAATGTTAAAAGCCTGTAAATAAGGAACTAATATAAAGGATTTAAGGGTATATTTTAATTAAAGGTCATACTTTCAAAACTATTCTTTAGAAAGTAAGTGAGAAAATTCAGAAAAAACAGGCTTTTAAGTGTCTCAATCAAAAAGCAAACTGCTGTGGGAAGATGCCTTTACTGTGCTGAGCTGGATCAGATGTCTATCTTAGCCATGCCGAATTTCTCAGCAGTCAAGGCTATGAATGACTATTGGCTGCTTGACTGATTAACCATGGTGCTGGTATGCCTGAGACCTTCCAAACACAGCAGGGTTATTGCAGCAGCAGACAATACTATAATATTGCAGTATTACAGGCTTTGCAGTTTTCTATTCCTTCTCTCAGCTTGTGCAACGGGTTTTTGACACTCCTTGGAAACTTTCATCTGGGAGCATGGGATGGAGCAGCACCAGTAGTAACTCAAAGCTTTGCAGCTCTGCAGCCTGAAGAGTGCAGACATACTATTTCTAGAAACACCAAGAAGGTAAAAATTCTCTGAGGTGACCTCCTCCTCCTCAGCCCCGCTTACTGAAGAAATCATGCAGACAGTCACTACGCAGGCACTCCAGTGCTGTGCAGTGATATCTGGGATAACTCAGGAATCAAAAGAAGCATCTTCATATCTATATATTTTGCATTGCATTTCCTCTTTCATGGCTCTGGTTTTGGTGCTTTCACCACCTGAAGAATTCTCAGGGCACTTTCAACTGCAACTAGTTATTGTTTAAAAAAAATAAAGAGCCTAGTGTCATACAGGACAGAAGCAAAGTTCCATGTATACAGGGTGCTCTACCTAGTGCTAGTATCCCTATTTATCTCATTATGACCTTGCAAGAGCAATATATATTCCAGAGACTGCAAGACTTCATTATTTTAATTCCCTGGTCCAGGAGTTTTCAGTAGGGTTTCTCTTCTGCTTGAAGCTTTTGCAGACTGTAGTGGTATATCTGATCACTGGTTTAAGTAGCTGTGATCACATTACCTGCACCCTGCACCCTTCTCAGTGGATGCCTATACAGAGGCACATTGATTTTTAGCTGACTCTGTTGGTCTTTTCAGCGCTCCTAATAATAAAATGCCTGAGCAACTAGAAAACCTACTGATCCGTATTTTACACGGACACCCTTTTACAGGAATTAACCCATAGTAAACTACTGTAATGATTGTATTTTTGGTGTGGGGTGTGTTAGGCAAGAATCAGGAATGCCCCTGTGCTACAGCTGCTAGCCAGTAGCAGTACAGATGGCAAACAGGACAAAGACTGGCCTTGCACAGACAAACACAGCACCTCCTGGCCCCATCGACTGCAGAGTTTGCAGGTGTTGAGTGATCCCGCCTAAAAGACAGCCCTACCAAACAGGGATGCACAGCACCCTGTCTCTTCAGGAGCAGCACCTCCTAACCTCTGCCAAGTCTCTTCTGGAGCTTTATAAATTAAGGCCCTGAAAGAAAAATACAGACAAGCAGTAACTTCAAACACTCCCAGCCCCTGCCTCAGGGTGAGGGCTCATTCCAGCCTGACATCTGTTCCTGCCCTGCTTGCTCTGTCTATAAAATGGCTCAGTCAAACTAATTCAATGTCTTGAAATACAGCATATTTAGAGGCCTTTGCTCTCTTGGCTCCATCTAACAATAGCAAGTATCTGCAATGGCATGCTGTGGTCTTCACATCATTTAGAAAATAGCACTCAGAGCAGAGGAAAGGGCTGGTGCACAACCAGGTCCCACCCCTGTACAGAAGTCACTGCTAAGGTGCCTCTGACTTGAAAAGTAAAAGGCACTTCCAGGCCCACAAACATTTGCTCTATGTTTTCTAATGCCTGTCTGAAATCTTGCAATTTTGGAAGCTAGACATTTCAGCCTACAGATATTTAGACACAACGAAGAGCAGCTCAAATGCACACTTGGAGAATACTGATCCCCATCTAAGGCCATTGTCACCCTCACAGCGTTCCACCGCAGGAGCTGCCACTAGGGAAACCCTAAATGCCAAGCTGGCCATCAATCAGAGACATTTTTTGCCTGGAGGTGAGAGTATGACTAGGCCAACAGAGACACTCTCTTCTACCGAGTAGAGAGGGAAAAGCTGTACTAAACAGTGATCTCTCAAACCAGACACTCCAGAAAGTGATAGTACGGTGGGAGTAGCACTCCAAGAGCAAATCCTTCTCCAGCAGTTACAGGGCTAATGCTTCTGCCTTACCACATATGCCTACAGCCAGCCATGCACAGTTTGGCTCCAACCTATACTGCTCTGAATTTATCCTTTAAAAAAAGAATCTGAAATAAATAGCAAAAATACAATCAGTCTGAACAAGCAGTGAACAATTACAATGGAATGAATATTAACTATGCACAAATATTTCTAAGGGAGAGATTAGCTTTCTATAACAAACTCTGATTTTAACCTTCATAACTTCAACAAAGTAAAACCCAGTCACACGAAATTTCAGTCATGGTCTCATGCCAAGGAAAGCTCCTCTGGAAAGTCTGAGGTAGATCGGCCAAGGCATCTTGAAGATATGAGAGTTCCTGAAAAGTGAGGTGTTCTCCATTTCTTGGACTGTTCCCTAATTTTTTTTGGCTCACCATAACTTAAAAATGGTTGGCTTAGACATTCCAAACTTGCTTGGCTACTACTGGTGCCTTTGACTAGTTGCAGGCTATTTTATTACTAAATGTGGGTTTGTGCAAATTCCGAGCGCTGCAGTTGTTAACGCCACATGTTGGCTTGTGCATGCCGCAGGCAAGCCAGCCTGGCCCACTGCAGGCTCCTCCATCACCTCATCAGCTGTGCTCACGAGGCAGCACTGAAGCCCAAGACCCTTCCCTCAGGTCCAGCTGGGTGTAAGAACTTGGCTGGACTTTACAGGTTCCATGGGGAGACATTCTGTCAAGCTGGAGAGGAATGGTTCTGGGGTGCTTCCCAGCCTTGCCAGTAGCAAAGTGCCTCTCTCGGAAAGGTAAGCACACACCAGACACAGAGGGTTTCTTCCCCTGACTTAGTGTTGTCCTCTTCCTACTCCTTCAATCCATACTTAGCCTTACTCTCTGATGAACCCAAAAAATTTTCTCAGTGAACATCCACATAACTCCCAATCCTCTCCTCCATGGATTACTGATCCAATCTATTTTCCATTTATATGGTGATTGCACCACCTGTGCTGGGGTCTGGGTGCTTCTACTGCAGCAGACTCCCCCTCTCTGCTCCACTCTCTTGGTCTCCAAGGCCCTCTTCTAGACTAGGATCCTTGTACACGCAACATAGGGCATTAGACCTCTGGACAGGAACATCCAGGGGGAAGATTTCAGCCCTCAAGAAGCAAATTTTCTCCCCTGAGCAAACTTTTAATTTGTCTGAAGAACCCTGGAGAGACTGGGGGTAAGGAATTCCCTCATGATGGGGACTGTCCTGTTCACAATCTTGATTTTGATAACAGATACTATGGCAACCACATGTATCACTTGACACAGCCTTCAGCACGGTCAACTACTTTAAACAATTCCCCTTAATCTTTGATATTTCCTTTGACAATGACTATCACCTGCTACATTTCCAGGAAAACAAGCAGTGCACAGCTGACTACTGGTGGGAAACATTAAAACACTTCGCGGTGAAGTATGTTTCTACATGGAAACAGTGTTACAAAGAGACCTATTCTTTTTGAGAAGCACACATGCATGACTCCCATTCACAGGGGCTATGTGAGTGAATCCAAAGTAAAATAGGCTCGAAAGTGTCTACATTTACCAAACACTGATCCCACACAGAAAGCGCCTTTAAAGAATGACATATCCTTTGACCTTCTGCATCTTACTTTTGCTCTTCGGAAACAAAAGACTTCACAATGACCACGTCCCCTACATTAAAAACCAAAACTGCTACTATAATCACCAAAAAAACCCATAAAATAAAAACTATCTACCTAATAGACAGTAAGAACAGAAGCTTTTTTCAACATTTCTTATCCAATTGGAGATTTATCAGAGCTCTTTTATTTGTACCACAGAATCACCAGGTTGGAAGAGACCTTCAAGATCACCAACTTCAAGTATCTGTTCTGTCACCTTTAAAATGCAGATAATCTAACTCAGAGGTGTGCTCTTCTCAGGAGAAACCACACAGTGCTCAACCAAGTTTTACAAAATACACAGCCCTGTGCTGGGTTGGCACAAACCTAGGGAGTGCCAAGGAAAAGCTACAGGAAGAGGACTTCTTGCAGTCTCCCACAGAGCTCCAGCCTCCACTGCCCTTTGGGGAGGGTGCTTCCCAGCTCCAGCCCGCCTGCCGCCCTGTGAGCTAATGAAAAGAGCATGAGGAGGATCTGCAGGCGCTTTCCTCCCCCTCCCAATCCACAAAGGGCGAGTCACAGTCTGACCCTAACTTAACACTCAGGCTGTAAACTTACTTAACACTTGTAGAAGAATTTATTTTTTTCAAACATACTGATGGCAGCATATGGCCCATCGACAGGTTTATTATTATAAGACACTTTTTCCAGCAGGTTATAGTCTTTTTTATAAACATATGTTTCAGCACATAATAAAACCCCTAAGAACTGTTTCTGAAATGTGCAGGCACAGAAACTACTTTTCAAGGTTTGTCAAGAGAATGAAAGAAACAATGTTTAAAGAGACTACCATTTTTCTAAAGGTTTCTCTCTATGTCTTTTAAATCCAAGGGTACTTGAGAGTTACGCATGTTTAAAAAAACAAAAGAAGGAAAAAGAAAAGTGAGTTGTCTTTGTTAATGCCACATTCTTCTCTATTTTGTCAAAGCATTCCTTTTTATACTTAGTAAAACTCCTTCCACTAAATAGACCTTTTAACTATGCTTTAAATCAGGACACGTGGTTTATGGGTGAATGATAAGATTCCAAAAATTAGGTCGCATATTATAAAGAAACTGGCAACACCACATTGCTACAGTCACGCGAACTCACCTGTGCAAAGCCACCCTGGATACGCTGTGCCCTTCAGCTGTGCTAATAAAGAGCTGCATGTGGAGTCAAGGTGGTTTGATCACCAACTTCCATCCATCTGCAAGACTGTATCCAAGTTAAATGTCTAAAAACAGGTCACTGCTTGATTTTCCTAGAGACCACATTTGTGTTCTTAAGAAATAAGGCTTCTTGTCTATGCAGGTATAATGCAATTTCTGTGCTAGCACCACAACCTTTAGGGGGAAGAAAGTCACATAGTGTATACTGCTTTATTCAAAAAAATCCTACGCTCCTCTTATTCTGAATGCTTTCTCCCCAACATCTCACAATATATTTAGCCTGAGCAGGCTTGGTTTTAAAAGCAGCTTCCTCCATACATCAAAATATGACCAAATCCAGGTATGTTTGCTAGCAGCTTTGTTTCCTACCACCCAGGTTGAGAGTGTCCCGTTGAAAGGAGCCTGCAGCTGGAACACAAACTAGGACTCACTGGGGCCTAGACCCTGAGCCCACTTAAAGGCGATACAAAACCTTTCACTAGTTTTATGGGAGTGGATATTAGACCTGTGGTTCACTGAAGATACCAGAGGCCTTACAGACTGTATGATATGATATATTAAGTACTCCTTAGCACTAGAAAAGAATTTTGCAATCGCTTTGAACGTTTCTTTGGTATTTACAGTCTTTCGGGAAAGAAAGAGCACTTCTTTTCTATATGTGTTTGTCCCCTTCCCCCAATGACACTCCCCACGAAAGGCAGATGTTTTAAGACACTGGAAAAAAGAACCATACACAAGCAGATTTGAAGCTTAAAGAATAAAAATCTCTAATTTTATCATAGGCACACTGTTATAATGGGCATGCATGAGCTTGCATTCAAAGAAAACTCATTTGTTAAAATTAATCAGTGACTTCTCAGCCAATTTGTCAGTTAACTACTACCACGTCTGGACATGATTAGTTAGCTTCACTGGGAGATACATGGTGCCCTCTAAAATGCTTCTACAGGATGAAATCCTAAACCCAGTGAAGCCGTTGAACATTTTGCAAGCAACTTATTCACATGGAGCCAGGATCTCATGGATGCTGCTGTAGGCTCTACTTTTTTCTGCTTTTACAGATTAAGCCTTTCTAGGAGAGAAAGGCCAACCGCTTTGACAATCAACACGCTCTTTCTCCGCCAGCAGACAGAGCAATCACGGGTCCCCGGGCTGTGTTTGGAAACACTTAACTGGCAGGATCAGTTTGAGGCTAAGATGAGGCATGATGTATGAGGCTTCTGACAAGGGGGCTGGCTCTGCTCATCTAACTGTGATTGCTGCTCCTATGATGTGGAAACCTGTCTATTAGAAACCACATTTCACAGGTGACTGAACAGCCATCAGATGGTAACAGCTTTCATTTGTTACTGACCTCCCTTCCCTGACGCAGGGTAAGGGTGAATGGCCCAACATTCCATTGTCAGTCCAGAGCCAAACACCTCCCACTTTGTATAGTGAATTATAAAATACCTATGTTTTTCAGATTGTGTTGAAGCAGCACTCTTAACTAGCACTTTCTCATCTAGGCATTAGCCTCATAAGAGAATGGCAAATTCTTCACTACTCAATTATGCAAAGTTTGAGGGCATTTTGGACTATGATTGTAGAGTACATCAGGACATTTTCATACACAGAAGGTATTTACTCAGAACATCATGGGCAGACACAACTTGGTATTTCACAGAGACAGGATCAGAGCCTTTGCTGAGAAACTGGTATGACAGTGACTAGACCAAAAGTAGTCCTTATAGTGATGGACTAAAAGACAATTCTGCTACCAAAATTAAATACAGAACTTAGCACAGCTACTTTAAACTGAGGATCCTCTAAAGAGACCTCATCAAATTTTACACCCTCCAGACCTTTGGCTCCATCAATGACATAACAGATTCAGAAAATGACAGAACAAATCTCCCCATCTTGCTAAGCCCTCTCTCGTTGGCCACATATCTTTCAGCCAGACAAATACATTTCACATGTGAAGAAGAAACTCTCCTTTCCAAAGTTAACAGCCGCTTGGTTGTTACAAAGATTTTGTGTTCATACCTCAGATCACTTGCAGTCATTTCACAACCCCAGCTATGTAACACCCTACTCTCAGATAGCATTCCTACAATTTAATACAACAAACAGAGGACTGTACAAAACCTGCGGCAAATCCTACTCTGATGACAACTGCAGAGCTATGCAATGAATAACATTCACTTCTAATTTACATTTAGATTTCTTAAGCACAACTTTCCAGAAAGCACAGTGCACTAACACACGCACAACCAGCTGTATGGCTGCATCTCCAATGAAACATAACAGCAATCCAGGCCACCACACCCCACAGCTAAGCTCTGTTCCACTTCCCCAGCTCCTCCAAGCCTCTGTGGCCATCTTCAGCAGCATGGAAGAACTGGCCTCTCCAAAGTGACTGGTGTCAAGGAGGGCTTTGAAGGTCTGTAGACCAACAAGGTCTGCCAGAGCATCTGTCAGGTGCAAGCTCCCAAGGTCAAGGACCCTCATCAAGAACATTGGCAACAGCTCCCGGGTATTTAACTCTTCAAGAGTTTATCCTTCTGGAAAGAGACAATTTCAGAAAAATGCATACAGCAAACAGAATGATTTTGACATGCTTTGCCCTCAAGGCCAACTATTGAAGCACTGTTTCTAGCCTATGTAAAATTTTCAGACCAGATAAAAAGAAATCTGAATTTTTTTTTACAAGATTGGTTTTTTTTTTAAAGTGTTACAGATCAAGAAAATCAGTTTTCTATGGTTGCACCTTAGAAAAGACCGGATCTAAAATACAAAATGTTCACAAACCCAATAACAAGTACCAGGGTTTTTACATTATTCTCAGGTATAATATGGGAGGTGTATTCAGCTTTTCACATGATCTTGCATTCTAAATATGTCACTATGAGTTCTACTGGAGGAAGATGGCAGTTATTGTGAAATTAATATATGTAATTAAGCACGTGAAGAAGGGTTTGCTGAATCTGAACCTGATATTGTAAATCCTTTGTGGTGCAGATTTCATCCCATGCCAGTCCTTTTACATTTTTAACATCATTTTCAATACACACAATGTCACTGTAAGAAATACTCTTAACTTTAGTAACCATTTAAAAACCTCGAGAAAAAAAATTATTACAACTTTCCCATTTGTGTCATGGATTGATTGATACCTAAATATGAATTAGAGAATTTTAAGGAAGCTCAAAACACATTAACATATGAATGGCAAGCAGAACAATTGCTCTGAATTACTACCAGCAAAATCAAAATGCAACTGCTTTTAGTTATGCAAATTGAAAGTGTAGTGTCAGGACTGCAAGCGAGAGCCTAACAAGTGCAAAGTTCAGGGAAAAGCCATGTATGCAGCTGCTCCAAAAATAACCATAGTCAGATAAAAGTCTGAAAGCAATTATTTGGGGTGAATATTGTACACAGACCACTGCACTAAGCTTCTATAATTAAACAAGGCAAAAGTTCAGATGGTGCCTAATAAGCCATTTACTACATTAATTATATTCAAGTGTGGCAGTCTAAGGCTTGGTAATAACTAACAACAAGGGAAATAATTTAAAGAAAGCATCTGATGTTGTAAATTTCTCTCTTTTTCATTCATCAGTACCAATGTTGCCAGCCAGCCTTTCTAACGCACTTCAAACACATGAAAGGGATACTGCTTAGTGTCAGGAAGAGCTATTTAAGGGTTGTAAACCTTTAGGCTGAGGAAGCCAACAGCCTTACTCAACAAAAATGATCTCTTCACTACAAAAGTAGCCGCAAAGTCAGATTTTCCATTCCTTGAAGCAAGTTCCTATGTCTTTGTTCCAAAGTTACAATGCCACAGGGGCAACCAATTTTTTTGTAGCAACAACAGCATCTTAGCAGACCTTTGCAGATCAACAGATTTCCCACTGACCCTATTCTTTGGATTTGACTTCACACTGATCACACAGCCTTTGTACACATCTGTGATTTTAGCAGTATTTTCAGCAAATTCTTAACAAGATAATTAATATTAGAGAGGTATTTAATGTATTTTGGCTTATTTTAATGCCATTAGTAGCTAAATACATGGAAAATGAGCCTATACCATATGCCCAAATACTTCTCTGTAGACTGCTAGCCAATTCCTTAGCAAATACAGAGAAGTTTCCAAATCACAATCTGAAAATTACTGCAGAGAGATTTGCATACTATTTCTGATGAGCCAGTAGCATTCCAACAACTCATGTAAAATCCAGCATGCCCCAAAAGTATATGCAGTAAGCAGCACACACAGCATCAATTTACAATGCAATTTTTAGGATGCTACCACCAGGATGCTGTTCTATCTTATTTAACTAATCTGCAATAGAAAAAAAAACCCAACAAATCCTGCAGTATTACAGTTATTTTTTAATTTTGCTTTCTTGATCTTAAATCAGAAACAAAATTGCCAGATTTTACTTAGGCATAACTCTATGTTTAACCAAAGAGGGCATATAACAATAATTTTGCAGATTTCAAAGAACAGATTTCAAGATGAACATACAACTTCACCCATGATGTCTTTCCACTAGGACGTTTCCATATGCAACCCTAGCATCTCTTTAAGCTCCCTTTAAAAAGTTTTTGTAACACTTTTCTTATTGTTTGGCCTTTCTTTTCACTTCCTTGGTACAAAACACATAACAAACCCCAGATACAGAACTCTGTAACCTTGCAACAAACCTCTAACATTTTGTACACATCCTCCAACTCTGAACGTGTAGTGTGGACAATGCTGGGAAATCCTGTCCTCAGCCCTGATGAAGTGGAGAACAGAAAAGAGTTCTCTGACTACAACACTAGGAGTTTTAGATGTCCTAAACTCAATCAGAGAAGACTTCTGCCTACAAACAGTTTGAAGTCTTTACTTACAAGATCTCAAATCCAGCACTTCCACAGCAAATAGCAAGAGGAGCCCTGCCTCTTACAGCAGAGGTATCCACAAAGTTGTCAGCTGCAGAAATCAGTGCTGAGTGTCCTTGCGTTTGACTACACAGATAGGACCTCACCTCCAGACCCTTTATCACATCTTCATGTTCAGCAAATACAGCACATCTTTTCCCAACAGTGCAGCAGTTGGTCTTAGCAAGACACACACAAACCCAGTAGGTATCCATGGCAGGATTTCCAGTCAAACAGCATTTTAATCAGAAACTGCCCATGAAAGAATAATACCTCTAAACCATACGTCAGATTTACAAAAATAATAAAACCCCCTCAAAAAAAACCAAACCAAAAAACCAACAAAAAACTGCAAGAGCTCCATCTTTAAATGGAAAAAATGTAGTAATTCTTTCCCCATATCCAACAGCCCCACACTATCAAAACCAGCTGAATGATTTTCACCTAAGTTTTTGAAACTAAAAAAAAAGATACGTACATACATATATATGTATTAAAATTACCTGGATGCAGACACCACGCCTGGAAAGTTTCATTGCAAAAGGGTTAAAGTTCAGAAAGTTTGCAAGACTGAAAAAGGAAAATCAGATTAAAAAATGTGCAAAACCCTAAACCTTGAGGTTTGCTGCTGCCTCCTGCCTTTCTCTTAACATTTCCCTCCACATCTGAAATGAGATGACTAAACTTTCCTCCAAGTTATCAACTAAATTACTTGAATGGGTAACCCAATCAATTTTTTTCTATAACCAAATGAAACACGTTGCCATAACAAAATAAACTAGAAATGGTAGTTGAGTATTAGAGACTATAACATTCCCGATAAATTATAAAGAGACCACAGAAGCGATCTACACCACTTAGTAGAGGTGAATTCGCCGAGACTTTCTTTTTCCTTTAAGAATATCGATTTTTATATGCTACCACAGCTGCCTAACTATTGATAAGAGCAATCTGCAAAAGCAAATATAGAACTAACAGAACAGCCTTGAAAAGCAACCACAAAAAAAAGGGTCTCATTTAAATTCCTGGAAAGCACTGCTTCTCTAAACGTATCTATTCAAGCTCTCTTGAGCAGGCGAGCCCTCCTGAAACACACCCTGAACACTCCCCGCCCGAAAACTGTTAAGCCAAGAAGCCACTAAGCCATGCCACTGAGAACCCATATGGCTTCACCTACAGGGTTTTCCTTCCAGCAAACGCTGCACAGTAGAAATCCTCCCCTTCACCATCACCACCCACCCCCCAGGAAAAAAAACCCTCCAAAAAAACCCAAAAAAAGAGAAGCGCTCTCCGCTCGGGGTCGCCCCTACGTACCGCCGGGCGCTCAGGGCTCTCTGGGGGCCCTGCCCCCCGAGGTGCAGCAGCCGGGGCGGCTCGGGCGCTCCGCCTCGCCGCGTCCCACGCGGTGCCTCTCCCCCCGCATGGTGGTGGCCGCCGCACGCACAAAGCGGAGGGCGCGGGCAGCGGCCGGGGGCGGGCGGCA
>VXAD01007023.1:77902-133882 GCA_013399195.1 Dicrurus megarhynchus
GGGGCTTCTTCCCCCGCGCCGGCGGGGACGGGGGGATGCGCGGGGATGGGGCGCTGGCGCTGCGCCTTCCCCCGGCGTGGCGTGGCGTGCCGGGACTGCGCTGCACCTTCAGGGGTCTGTGCTGGAGAAGTTCAAAGAGGCAGGGAAGGGTGGGAGGGGCGCGGGCGGAGGGCCGGCAGCCTTCTCGCCTCGTCCCCGTGCCCCCGGCCTACCGAGTGCGGAGAGTGCAGGAGCATTCCGGCACCGAGACCCCGCGGGGCTGGCCAGGGACGCGGGGTCTCTTTTACCGGTCCGGCAAGTTGAAGGCATGGTCCTTTCCTCAGCCCTCCCCCGTGAGCCGGGGCGGTGGGACTCCCGCACTCACGCGGTGTGGAAGCGCCGCAGCCGGCTTTGGCTCTTTAAGATTAGGCTCCGTTAATTAAAGAAATATTTTAAGCTTAAAGGTCTCCTGAGAAGAAACACATTAACTCGCTAATAAAGCGGGTAGAAAAACAATGCGATACAGAGCTGTTGGATCAGCGATCACAAAGGAAAGGAGAGATCAGAGAGATGCTACGGGAGTGCGGTAGATGCGCCCTCCCGCCGCCGGACCCACACTGCACTGATCGCTCCGGTGGAACTTCCAGTGACTGGGTCTGTCCAGCAGTACAGGAAAAGGGAAATGTTTTCGGTGCAGTCGTTGCTGTGCTTTCTCAGCGTGCTGAGCGGCTAGAAATACCTCAAGGCATATTATACTTTTGGTTCAAATTGAATAGTAGTTTACTTTGCAAATAGTCTAAGTAAGTCGTCGCTTACGAATAATTAGGATAATAACAGATAACCTTTTTTTTTGTGCTGAATCTATGCTCCAAGATAAGCATCTGTGTAAATGCATCTGAGACTGTAGCTTCTTTGTGCCCATATTTGTAAGGTGTAAGCTGATCGGAGCAGCATGCCTGCAAAAGGCACGCCTTCTAAGCTGCAAAACACGTGTCGAAATAAAAGCCATTAGAACTAAAGGAAAAAAGGTGCCATTTCCTGAAGTGAGAGGTAGCATCACAAGGATGTGAAAGACAAAGGCCAATCAAGAATAGGTTAACAGGTTAAAAACTATGATTGATTGAAGTAATAACACTTAATGCCAAAAGCAAATAATGTTTCTAAATTCTAGATAAGTTCATCCACTTACTTATTCCATTTTGAGGAATTTCATGGATTGCAAAGCAATTAATGAATAAAAAGAACATATTTTCCTCCAGTCTAGGGCATTCTGAAAACAAATTTCAAACTTAATTTCTTCAAAAGTATTGAAATCCTTGTTTATCAGTGTGATAGGAGAGGTTGTCTTACATACATAAAGGCAACAAAAATTCTATTGAGGGGCACTGTGATGTAGATACATCCACAAACTGAGGGTTTTTGGGAACACTGCTGCTTGAGGAATGGTCTTGTATAGCATTAATTCAATAATCTAAATTTATAAAGATAGTTAGCAATTAAAGGATGGATATTTTCCCAATTTTTTTTTTTTTTTTTTGCCCAGACTTGCTGCATCTGTCTATAAAATGATATTATATTGTATGCTGGCTCACAGAATAAACTATAAGCACGTGTTTCAAGAAACAAAGTGAAAGGTGGATATTGCTTACTCAAATTTGAAAAATTGTATAATTAAAGTAGGAATCTAAATCTGTACAACTCTACAGACATATCCATCTGTTACTATTTTAAAATGCACTGTTCTTTAGTATGCTCATTTTAATACAGTAGTGAAATAGAACTTCAATTTGGAATAGAATGTACATGAATAGCATAAATTAGGTGAGTATTTCAGGGAAGCCGGTAGTGCTAAGATGTCCTATGTGGGAATCTGAGACAGTTTAAACACAGTATCAGGAATGCTTGTTGCCTGAAGACTCCCCTTTTTTTTTCAGCAAAGCACTTACAGAATGGGCAGTTGGATTGGTGACAAATAACACTGGATGAGCATAATTTTTATTGACTGCAGTGGGAGTCTCCCCTATGAATCCAAATGTAAAATTTATCTGCAGAAGGCAGGAGGAGTTATTCTGCGATCCAATAAGGTTTGCTTCAGCCTTTGACATTCTACTTTCGGCTTAGACTCTGAACTCCAAAATGGGAGACCTCTGCATCCTGTGTATTTCCAATCATAGGCCTGATTCTGCCTTCAATTTCAGCAGAGTAATAAAGAACAGCTTCTCTGGAAGCCAGAAGGTGAATTGGGATAAGGTCTGTGAGATCAACATCAGGTCCCCGTGATGTGGGAGCTGCCTGGGGAAGGATTTGAGATCAGAGGACAAGGTAATAGCTGGCAAGTCCAGAACGGTAAAGAATTTACTTTCACGTTTACAGCTTGAAGAATTTGTCTTTTATATAAATTGATAGCAATAGGGTAAAGTTACACACAGTTGCTGTTGCTTTGTTATTGAGTTTGACGACTGGTATAGATGCATCTATCACTTTGGTTTGTTACTGTGTTAGAGCAGTGCATATAAATAAAGGGGATAAATAACCTAATTTACTATGAGCAAGAGTCACAGTATATTAAAAACAGTGACACAGAGAAAGCTTTTGCCTCTCCTGGAAAAAGTTTTATAACAGATCTTTGTAGTCATCATTTAAACTGGCAGGTACAGTACACAAAGATCCTTAAAACCCAGGCACAAGCTTATTTAACCTTTTCAAAATATATTCTTGGCTAATATGGCTTCACTGATGGAAAAGGGAATTTTTCTATTGACTCTACTAAAACTCCGTTTCACCCGAGTAATTGCAATTTTCTTTCAGAACTATTTTGGTTTTGAACAAGTAACTGCTATTAATGTTACATGAATGAGTAAGCTCTGGGTGTCCACAGATTGTGCATCTTCCACTTGTCATGGTTCCCTGAGGTATTTTTCTGTTATTACTCCCAAAGGGGACTTGTTAGGTGGGTTCCCACTCTCTTTCTGCAAACCCTCAAACAGCTTGGGGAAGTGTGCTTTCCCTCCTTGGGGCAGGGAAGGAAGGAACATGCTTCAGACTGGTCCCTTTAGCACCTCATGAGGTGGGGAATCTCCTGGCTCTCCAGCAGTGCTGCTTCTGGGTAGGGCTCTTTTGGCCTGGCATTCCTGTCCTGCTGTACCCAGAGGGACCTGCAGTTATCACAAGCCATGATTTTTGTTAGCGCAGACCTGCATTTTGTTTCTAGTCATCAAGCAGATTTTTAATAAGCTGGAGATACTGTTGTTGGCTTCTGCACATGTCAGATGCATTTCAGTGTTGCAGTTGTTCAGTTGCCGATGTGGATTTAGGATTGGAGCCTACAGACCTCAATTAACAGCTCTCCCTTAGGAGAGAGAGTGGCCTGGTTTCTTTTTCTCATATCATCTCATGGCAGATGATTGGCAGAATTGCCTTCTCTCCAAAGCAAGCTGTTTCTCTGCCCTTCAGAAACGTCGTGACAAAATCCTCCCTGACTCAGTGGCGAGGTGGTTTAGTTTCAGATGTGTATGCACATTTGGCTGCGCTCACAAGGCTTGTTACCTCCTTGCTGATGGATACTAGTGTGTGTGCACAAAGTTTGTCCAAGGACTCTATTTGCTTGCAGGGAACTGACAGGGGAAAAAAGAAGGGAAGAGTGTTTGCCAGCATGGCATAGATCATGTCAGGAAGAATTCTGTGTGTATCCTGTTGCATGTGTTTCTGAAGAGCTAGCCCAGTTGCTGGCTAATGTTCATTGTGTCTTGGCAAGGTGCAGTAGGAAACAGAATGCAGTATGAATCTGAACCCTGAGTCTGCCACCAAGTGTCATCTACACCATCTCTGAAGCAGGCCTGGGAGTTAAAGATATAATGGACACAATTTCTTTTTAGTTTTCTCTGGTCTTGAACGGAAGTGCTAACGTACTGCTGACTTGACCTGTATTAATAAGTAATTCTTATCCTTCAGTGCTGGCTCAGATGTGGAAGCCAATAAGCAGAGTCAGAACCTATTCTTTGCTTTCCTTTCCCTCATATTTGCCTTAGGAAGGAAACATGGACTTCCAAGTCTATAGCATGAACTTTTAACAACATCAGGGTCACCTGTCCACTTACTCCCTTGTACATGCAAGTCACCTCTCTGACTTCTCTTCATCAAGAATTCAGTTTCATAAGAAACAGTAAAGAGCTGAAATGAAAAGACAAAGGTACCAGAGGTACCTTCAGCTTGGGACTTTTTGCCAGTTGTCACATTATTGCAGAAGTCATCCCCAAACTGAAAAAGGGTGGACTTGAGCTGCATTTGTAAAACAAGTGAGTAACAGGGTTGGGACTTCAATGTGAGCAGGGCTGGGAGCTCCCTGCTGTTCCTTCTGGTGCTCTGTCCCACTGACCTCAGCAGTCATCCTACAGCCAGTGTTTTCATGGCACTGCACAAGCATTATAGGCAGAGTCACGTAGTTAAAGTCAGAAATGTCATAAATCTCAGTTCTTCATATTAACAAGATCACAAATCCTATGCAAGCAAAAGACTGGCAGCACCCTAAAGACATGGCCAGTAAAATGCTCCTAAAACCTGGCTGGTTTGATGAACTTGAACAATGTTCTCATCCTCTTTTCTGCTAAAGCACTGGAACTTTCTGTCCATTTTCCCCTCTGTTTTTTATTACTGCTAGCAGCACTCATTGGGTACTATGTGCCTTGACTCCTTGTCAACTTCAAATGGAAGTTGAAGATGCTAAAGTAATCTGTAGTGTTTGGGGAATTTTTATTAATAATCAGTCAGTGCCAAACTTTGCTGGAATTCAAACCCTGAATATTCTGTATAGGTAAATAAATATCTAGAGATAGATGAGTTTTGGAGCAAATTTTATACACAAAATTACGTTGAATTAATCTCTGCCTGCACTCTGTGTGGTTATGATATACGGAGGCATTACTGATGAGCTGCAGTGAGCAGGCTCTTTGGGTGAAAAGGTTATAACTGAAATAAACATGGGTTTATGTAGCAGGTTTTTGAAGAAAAAAAGATGTGCCTCATCTGCTGAATCATCAAGATGGGAGAATGGAGAAAAAAAATGGCTTTGGAATGACAGTTTTCTCAATGTACAGTGCAATACTTCCTTCCAAAGAAGAAATGCATATTTGCCTGGATGGATGGTAGTATCAGTAGGGAGACAAATACGTATTCACTCCCTGAAGCCTTTGCAGGCAGAGAGGCTCTTCTGCCCAGGGCAGCACACAATGGCCCAGAGGCAGCCCAGCCTGTGCAGAGCAAGGCCAGGGCAGCACACAAGGCCAGGAATAATCCCTTCAGTCCAGGCAGCGCATGGCAGCACAGCACAGTGTGCACCTGCATGGAGGAGAAGGCCTCTCCTGTTCTGCCATCTCTTTCCCTTCTCTGAACTCCTGCTGACCACTGTGGAGGTCGGATTTAGGACATTGGTACCTGAAGGGATCTAGGAAATCCTTCGACCTGTCCTGATCACCACGACCAGCCTTCATCTCCTTAAATTAAGGGTTTGTCAGATATAACCAAAAAGTCAAAAAAGAGTACCCTTATACCATCTGATCGGAAAGCACTCAATAATTCATCCTTAGTGCCTGCTCCCACTGCAAGTGTCCCTCCTAGCGTTGTCTGGCCAACAGCACTTGCAGTTCCAGGGTCATGTGCAGTGTTCCTGCAGATGGGATTCATAGCCTCAGGTGGGATTTCAGCTTAGCAGAAGTCCCATATTCTGGTTTTGCCTGGTTAGGAACTGCCGAAGAAAGTTGGTTTTCTTACAGGAATGACTTTATGCTTTGAAAATGGGTCATCATTTTCTTCTTGATTTAAAATGCGAGGGAGCTTTCCCAGGAGTGATTTGGTTGCTGGTTATTCATTGCTCCAGAGCTGGTTATTGCTAGTACACTGTTTCATGTAACTTTGCATCTGGCCTGGGAAATGCTGCCTTGCTTTCTGCTGTACACAGCCTAAAACCGCCCCCCTGGCATCATCTCTGCTGCAGGGAGTGCAGATAGATCAGTGTAGCAAAGCTGCTCTCGTCGTGCATACTTTCCAAATGCTTTAAGACAAGTAAAGAAATATGAACAGTGCTGTGGTTTAATGGTGGTTTGCATACATACAGGCTGTGTATCATACTTTAAATATGCAGATACATTTTTAAAGACAGTTAAAACCACAACTGAAGTATGGGGAGGTTTAGCCAATTAGTGTCACAAAGTGAGTCAGCAATTTTTAGCTTCCACTGTTAATAGGAAGAGTTGGCAAAACCTGTTCCTACCTTGCTTTGGTATTTTCAGTTCAGAACGAACTTTACAGTGCAAACATTACCTGGTTTGTTTAAATAATAAAGGCAGGAGTTCTGACGTCGATATGGGAAAACAACTCTTAGGCTGATTGGTTTTGTGTTCCCCACCTTTTTGGAGACAGAATATACCATAGAATTTTATCCTACTTTACAGGGCTCTTAAATGTGTCACAGTTACTTTTGGAAAGTTGTTAAATATGTTGCTGAAATTGGTTAAATAGAAGCTATTGTATGAAAAATGAGAAAGCAAATAGAGGCATATGAGAAAAGCTGTGTTTTGAAATGGTGTCACTTTCCTGCAAGGAACAGGCATTGAAAAGACAACTTTAATTAAAGTCGTTATTTTCCAGCATATTTCACAGTTTAAAGATAGTAAACAGTCACCCCAGGACAACAGTAAGCGCTGTTTCCCATTTGGTGATAAAACTTAGTCTTTGCCTGAAAAAAAAATTATTACAACCATTTTGTGTCGGGAACCTTCTCCTCCTGTAGATAGCACTGGGTATAAACAGGAGGAGGATTCTCCTGTTGTCAGAAGCTAGGTGGCATTTGGGCACCTGTCACCATGGCTGTAAGATCATGTCCCTTTTTCTGATTCTCTTGCCCATCTGACATTGCCTCGGTCCCTGTCTCACCCAGGTCTTTCTGCACAGAAGTGAACTTTACTGTTTCTGTTTTCTATGCTCTTGTTGAAGGAAATGGAAGCCTTACTCTCTGTCTCAATCCTCCCCTCTAAACCTGCCCCTTATATGTTCCAAAATTTTCTGTAGCTTTCTTGCTGTGCTGGTACCCTTCTCAAATTTGCAGTTTGCTCCAAGACAGAAGTACCTCTGTTTATAGCAAGAGATGGGTCAAGTTGCCAAAATCTTACTGAAAATTTGGAGGTCAATGCTTGAGAAGCATTATTTTATTTTTCCTGTTGTTTATAAGGAAACGGCTCAGATAGAGGCACTTATGGTTCCAGTGTATGGGCCCTCTTCCATCTCCCAAACATTTATTTTAGCCACACAGAAAACATGGCAGAGTTGGGAAAGGAAAATGAATGTTAGTCTTTGCTGGAAAATAGAATTTTGCTTTGAAAAAAAGAAAGAAAATAAAAGGAAAATGTCAAGACTTTTTTTCCTAATTGAAGTGAAACAGAAGCTTTTTGAATAGTTTCAAGGCAAAACACGCTTCCAGAAGAGCCAGTCGTCACTGTTCTTCTCTGAGCTGTGGAAGATCTCAGGTGTATATTCTTACCCTTCCTCAAGGAGCAGACACTTGAAACCCATATCCCTTCCACTGGGACAACTTGTGGCTTCTGGCTTGCCCCTAGTAAATGCTTCTCTTTCCCTCTGGGTTTTGAACAAGAATCTTGAACTGCAAATGGAAATTTCATTGAAACTGATGTGTTTCTATTTTCATTAAATTGTAATTTCCTGGCAAAAATAACAGTTTGGAAAATTCTGGCAAGATTGACTGACAGAGCACATATAGCTCTCAAAACAGAGGGGATGCTGAAGACAATTATTTAGGTCCAAACTCTGTTCTTGGCTTCAGAGGCAAAATATGGGTGCAGCTGAGGGCACACATCCTTTGATTTGCCAGGGAAGTAAAGCATTTCTCCGAACAAGTGAATTGAATATTGTGTCCCTTTTAGTGCAGTGATGATTACACAACTCTGTTTATTCTCTGGGTTTTTTTCGGCTCATCCATCATTCACAGCTCAGATTTCTACAGTGATTTCACCAAGTTGGTTTGCTGTACGATGCAAAATGGAAGTCAAGTTAATTTCGCGCTCTACCCACCTCAGTCTGATTAACTCAAATTAAATTTTGTGCTAATAAGTCTGAGTGTGTCACCATAATTGGAAAGCCTTGAGTTCCTCTCACTGCAGGGAAAGTGCTGTTTTCCCCTGCATCATGAAAACATTTGAATTATAACATCTGGGAAATTTGCAACAAACAATGGTATCAATTTGAAGCCTCCATACAAAGTTTTTTCTGTTTCTCATCAGGGACCATGAATACATATCTGTATCAGATTGCAGCTCTTGGAACATTTGGCCCATCTGCCTACCAGAGGAAAACTAAAGAAGCAGGGACACTCCTTCCAATCAGAGGAAACCACAGAACATCTGTGTTTCTCCATTATGTGGAAATCCTCTTGGGCTAATAAGTGGCTGCTATATCTTAAATAACTGGACAATTACTTAAATCTGTTACCAAAGTCTGAACAGGTCAATTCAGTTGGAAGTCTAGCTAAGGTTGCTATCATTCACTTGCAATGTGGAGAAAAAGGGAAAAAAAACACAGAAATGAGAGGTGAAAGACTGGTGGGAAGGGAAGGGAAGGGAAGGGAAGGGAAGGGAAGGATTTGATCTAAAGATAATTTCAGCATGGTAAGGAAAGAGTATGGTGAATGTGAGTTTGAGTTTATAGTCCTATTCCATTTAGATCAATATCCTTCTTGTATTTGCTAAGGCAAAGAGCTACTGTTTTTCTTAACTCCAGAAAGACCTCTTGCTCCAATTATCACCTGCTCCCAGAAGAAGAAAATCATAAACCCAAAGTAAAACTACAGCAGGTGGAGTTTGGGAAAAGGTAACTCTGTTCTGAGAAATCCTGGTATCCATGAAGAAGACCAAGGAAATATGCCCAAGTACGTGGTGCCAGAGATGATGCAGGAGCACACTGAGATTTCAGTAGTGTAGAAGCATGTAAATCCAGTTGGACTACAAACAGAGAAGCCTAGTGAATGTTGAACAGAATGGAAGTAGTTGTAAATATACCTGTATTATAATGGAACATCTATACCCCCTAATGGGAATTCATGGGGGTGTAAATCATCCATGGGCTAGCTGCTGTAGCAGCAGGAACGTCATGATTGCACAGCAAGTTTATTAAGTATGAAACAAGCCAGAAAACCGGTTAAAAAGCAAAGTCTCTTACAGCATACCATCCTAATGAAGGGTTTGAGAGTCAGAAATGTCAGCACTCACCGGAGAGCTGTTCAGCAGACGTTTTGAAGTCAAGCCCTGCTCTCTAACCTTGGGATCAAGGAGAATTTGCTATTATTTTCCACAAAGGTGGGATCAAATGCAGAGGCATGATGAACCACCTAACTGGAAGGACTGTGGCACCACTTCTGTGTCTCTCTCGGATCTGAATTTAGTTTTAGCAATATGGAAAGGGCCTCTCCTATTTGTCCTCTGTCTCTCCGAAAAATAGCCTTATAAACAAAGCATTCACTAAGCAGAAAGAACAGATTGTACATGGCTCTAACAGCAACATGTTTTTGGTCTGACTGCCCCATAATATAGGAAAATCAGAGTACAAAATAACTGCAAATAAGACAAGCTAGCCTACTTGTACGTCATTTCTATTGCAAAATGCAGCAATAGGATCTGGGCTTGTGTAGCAAAAAGCCCTAAATTTCTTTCCTACCTGCTGCTGTGGGAGTTTAATTTAGCCAGGGAGTATTGTCTGTATGTGACATCATCTTGAAACAACAGCTTTAAACGTGGAGACAGGTAATATTATCCATTAATTATATTCCACATCTGTAAAGCATATACAGTGCTCTGTGGATAAATAGTGGAACCTTTGGCAGGGAATTTCCTGAATATCTGCAGCCAGATTTCTCATTTACAGTTTTCTCATGGTTTTGTACAATGGGAGCAGATTGGTCTCTAGCAGTGGATGGGGAAAGGTAGGATTTTAATGGGGTATGAGCATGAAACAAATGAAGTGGACTCCATCTCCCAGTACTGTGCATTGCCACCTACCTTAGTGGAAGTCAGATGTAAAACCTGGTGCTTGAACACATAACATACACCCAGCGGGCCAACACTCATGATGGCATCTTTTTTTCTTTTTTCTTTTTTTACACTAGGTATGGGGAGTATTTTTATTTTAGCAAATAAAAAGCATGAACTGAGGTCTCAAGGATGGAGTTGATATAACAGTAGCTGTGGATTGATGTGTATATGGTTGGTTGTGGTTCGGCTTAGGCACCTGCTGAGCCCTTGCTTTAAGTCTTATGTTTGGCTGCAACAGGACAAAGGCACAGAGAAATCTCTTCAAGAGCTAAAGACCTTACCCAAACCATGGGACACCCTTAAAGCATAGAGATTTCCTTCTGACACACAGGAGAAAATAGAACCCCAAGCACAGTGCCATGTTCTCCTATTGATCTTAGCAGTTGCTGTTATTCAACAGGCTGCTACAAGCTGGTGGTGCTGTCTCAGAGCCTGCCAACCCGTGCCAAGTGTGGGCTCTCTCCCACATCCAGACTGGCTAGAGAGAAGGCTCCAAGTCACGCTGCTCTGCTCTTTTCCAAGTGCTCCCACTCTCTTACTCCTCACGCTCTTCGTGCCAGAGGATGAGGCAAGGATAGACTTCAACCCACTTAGGCTGTGGTATGCTTTTGAGTGGTTTGTTTGGCCTCAATAGATAAGTCACAAATTTTCTTGTCATTGTGACGGGCTCTTGCTATATTATCAGCTTGAATGTTGCTGAGGGGTTTTTAAACCGGGGATGTGACTGGGCTTTTAACAGTCTGTGGCATATGGGAATATACATTAAGCCATTGAGAATATTTCATCACAAAGGGGCTTTGGAAAGAGCACGTCATACACACCTGCCAAGAAACATCTCAAATAATCAAGTTGATGATAGTGGAATGAGTAAACTGTTTATGAGAGAGTAACACTGCATCCAGCACACAGAGGACTAGCATTATAATTAATTAATGCTCATAGATGTTTCCTTAGCACAGATGCTATGGTTTTCTGTACTTCATCTTTGACAGGGGAATGCAGGAAGAGTGAAAATGCTCTGTCATTTTTGTCATGTCTTCCCTCTTGTTAATGCCTCACACTATTGGTGGTTTCAAGGTCACTTTATTTACTGATGATTCTCTGTCACTCGCAATACCAATTTTGTGCTAAAATGAATCAAAATATGTTTATTGTAACACCCTCTAGATCCCTTATTTTATCCCCGTTCCCAACAGTGGTAAAATAACAATAATGTAAGTTCAATTAATATAAAAATAAAATTTGCTTAGAGTGTGTGTTTCAGAGCCCTCGTATTTAATGACAAGCCACATTATTCAAATAGGAATAAAAATATTTATAGATTGTGTTTTTCAGATGGACTTGCAATAGAGCCAGCATGGGTAACATATGATGAGATTCCACAATCACATTTCTCCCACACACATATTGATGGAAACCCTCCCAGCCAAACACAATTGCATGCATCTCTTTTTTCAATCTGTGCATAAGTTATTACTGTAGAGGTGGAAGAGCTGCATACATAAACCACTCACTGCCCTACCTGCAGTAACAGAGCCACAAGTCATCGCCTGGATGCATACATCTGAATTTTTATTATTTACATCATTTGATGAAGGTGGATTCCTGCCAGCATCCCACTGAAATGCAATCGTTAACAGCTCTGAGTGTTACCAAGACTTCTGAAAAATAAGGTGAAATTTTTGCAAGGTAACTTGCAACCTCTAATATCTTTTTAAGTCGAATACGCAGTGACAGTAACACATCTTTCTACCAATTTTTTAGGGTTATCTTAAGCTGAAAGAACAGGATGAAAATATTTTTCTCTGATGATGCACTTGTTCCTTTCTTAGATGTCTGGAACATGATGCAGATTTGTGTCATGTTGTATTCTGGCAGACTGAAGTTCTCAGGATTTTAGTACAGAAATGGCAGTTTTACACCACCTGAGTGTTGGATCCATATGTGCTTGAGTATGCAGTGTGCTTGTGGACGCACTTAATATGATGATTAGCAGTTCTGTCCTTTACAACACATCTCTGGCTGACAATTATGCAAGGTTCGAGAGCTGTGACTGCTTATGGACTTCTAGAAGCATTATTTTGACTGGTGCACTGGAATTTTGTGTGGGCTTTGCAGTGGCATTCATCATAGGAATAATCTCTATCAATGACACCTGGTCTCTTACTGACAAGGTGACATTAGTTCTGATGTGGTCTTTACTTTCCTTAACTTTCTTCTTCATTAAGGCAGCATCTTTGGTTTATTTGCTACCTATGTATTCTTTTGCATTGCTCTCATCTTGAAGACTGATTTTTCTTTTACTCTGGCAGCATAATTTCTTGTGACAGCCACCCACTGTGTTTGTGGGTTCTCGTTCATTTGCCACAGACTTTTCCTTCATTTACAGGTATATAACCTCCACATAAGATGCAAACACTGACAGCTGTGTTTTGATTGGAAATGGATTTTATCAGCACTTTCATCATCCCAGTAGTTTTAGCAGTACTTTTTGCTTAGTTTCAGTCAACCTGAATTAATTCTTACTGAATTTTTCTCATATATTACTTAGTATTGGATCAATTTCACCCCTATAAATAAACACAGAATCCTTCATTAGCAAACCTGTCATAAACCACTCTGTAGGTTCGCTTTGGATCTGGTTCCAAGTCACTAAATTCATGGCTTGCCAATACTGGATTAGCTTTTTGGAGAGAACAGTTTAGATATTCAGCTAGCATCTAGCCAAGCTCTATCTATGTTGCTCTCTCTTCTTCCTACTCAGGTTAAACAGAAAATGTGTAGTTCCTTCTTTATTGTGACCTGCAGTGAAATGCAAGCCAAGCCTTGTCTGTGGCTTGATGTCCTACTGCTTTTCAGAAGAGCTGCCTTTCTGTCCTTTAGCTACAGTAGGTGTGGACTCCAGAATATTCTGTACTCTCAGGGAGTGTCCTAGCATATGCTGCACTGTACTGAGATTTGGAAATTAGGACTCTGTACTCTGGGAATTATGGCAGTGCAAAGTGCTCCAAAATGTATTGGAAATTGTGTGTACGAGACCAGTGTTAGAATTATTTTCCTGTTTGCTTTACCATATGTAGCTGTAATAAAGAAGGGCAGTGAAGTCAAAACAGAGCAGTAACAATTACAGTATAACAGGAGAATATACTAAAACATTCTTTACCATTCTTGTGACAAAGAACTGTCTCAGCATCATTAATGAATTTTGCTTCTGGGGATATCCTGTAGGCATCAGCTGTGCCTTTAAAAAAAAAGATCCAGTGAGAAAAACAGCACCTTTTCCTCCTGATCTGATCATCTTCCAAGCATAACAAGTGAAAATAAGCATATTAGAAAGAGCTGAGCAGACCTCATGAAATGATTTACAATAGTGTCACGGGGTGACTCCCAATAAATTGAGCATATGGTAATTGTTCATATCTGACTGTAAGCTTTCAGATGTAAACTAAAAAGAAAGAAACAAACAAAAGCATGGAATTTTTCTGGCCAATAATTATAAGTTCAGCAGTGTTCAGCAGAACATTAGCATATTAATTACATGGTAATCTTGTAACAACAGTGCAATCATAATGTGTTGCGAATTACTATTTTTGGGTAGCATTTTGATAGGGGCCTTCATGCTTTAGGAGCCAATGCCAAGATAATAATCTCACCGAAGGTTACTTAAGAAATTTTGAGAATGCTATTCCACACTTCCCTTGCCTTAAAAGCACCCTTGATCCTAATGTTATCCTTTTATTTTTTATTACTAATGCTGTAGTTTTAAATGAGTTTATTAGTTGGTTTCTCATGAGCTTTTGAATGTGTCTGGGAGTCTCTCGCAGATTGCAAAGCCCTACAGAAGTTCCCAGGAGTGGCACTGTCCTGTGGCATGGCCCATCCAACTCCGTGTGTCCTGGGAGACTCAGGTTGATGTCTGACATCTAAGCCATTGGGTACAGTTTCACCACTAGATGGGAGCATCGATTATTTAGCCTTTACTTTGAGGTGGTGCTCTCCCACCCTTGGAAAGTTATATTCCCTCTTGGCTCTTGTTTCAAATTTGCAGGAGGCCTGAACCTCCTCCCATTGCTGTGCAGCACATTCCAGAAACACTGGCTAACACTGGGTCCTAGAGAACATCCCTCTCAGCTGATGCCCTACATGACCAGCATTCAAAGTGGTCCCTACTGTTTAGTATGGAAGCACTCAGTTACTGCCCAAGTCTTGAGGGACATGCTGGGAATTGCAAGAATGGTCTAGTAAACTTGTTTTATGGCTTATTGTTTCATTGGGAAATGAAGCATCAGTAGTTTGCCAATTGTCCTAAAATCACTCTGATCACCAGAGAAAAATGAAGGAAAAGAATAGACAGACTTGACTTTCATGGTTCATAAAACAGTGGTGGAGTTGGTACATTTCTAGAAAGATGCACAGAAAGAAAAGGAAACTTTATAGGCTAACCTAGTGCAGGACATCAACTCCTGCAGCTGTTGGGAAGCTTCCATAGCTCTTTAAGGTGAGATCCAATGTTTAAACAAGGCCATGGTCCGGTGAATGTCCCTCACCGAAAGGATCTCCACCTAGGGGCGTCTCTGATTCCTAGGGGCTCTGTTCAGTTAAAATATCCCCTTCCTCACCCAAGCCATGTTTGTAATGTTTGAATTTGATACAGATATTCTTTAGCACCTTTTCCGCAAAAACATTTCCTGTCCTTGCCTTGCTGCTGCTTGAATAAGAAGATAGCAGACAGAAAAGCAAGCTAAGGGCTGTCCCTGGGCTCCGTTTAACTATAAACAAACTGTTCATCCATTACGAGGGAAATGCTTCCTACAGAAGTAGGATGGAGTACAGACCTCAATGCACGACCTCTTTTTTGGGTTGAGAACGGCATTGTCTTCACATGTGCATGACTGACAGCCACACTTAAGAAACAACCAAGAGGAATAATGCGTGTGGACTATTACTAACTCAGGACTGAGGCTTGGCTTGAGTGCAGCCCAAAAGCCACTGGGTGGTAAAGGGTTCATTGTGTGCCTCCTGCCCTGGGCTATGAGCGTTATGAGGAAAAGGATCTGCAGCAGTCATTCTATCAGCTTTCTCCCAAGCAGCCATTCTTTTCTGAGAAAAAAAATCTGAGAAAGGACATGTGGCCAAGATCTTTCTAGGAAAGGTAAGGATCCAATTCAGCATTTATATGAGAGACAGACGAGAGATTTCAGCAAATGGAAGGAGATCACAAATTGAGAAGGCATGAGGGTTCAGAATCAGGCTCTGTGCTTGCCAGCCAAGTGAGGATGAGCAGTGGAGGAGATGCAGAAAGTGGCTGTGGTGTGAACATGGACAACTGAAATTTGCAAATCAGAGGGGAGAGTGGGTTGCTGCAGGTGTCAGGACACAGGAATAATGAAGTGTCCCAGGGCAGCCACTGACTGTCAGCATTGAGCTTTGGCAGGAGAGATGTGCCAGCCAGGAAATAGCTGGTGGCATTGGGCTGCTGGAACATGAGGCATGGGCTGCACTTAGAAGGCATGACATGGTTGTATCAGGAGAGTTTGTTTCACTTTTCTCCAAGCACCCTTCATTTCCGGCTTCACAAAAATAAGACTTAGCCTCTGCAGCTAGGAAGAACCTCTTGAAAAGAGAAAGGCTGCTATGCCTTCAAGACCCTGAAAACTGAAGGCAAATGGAAAACACAAAACTTGGGGGAAAATGTACTCTTAACACAGTTGTGATTTTCTCCGAGCATGACATTTTGGATGGTGGATGAGAGGCTGGACATGAGCTAACAGTGCATGTTCACAGCCCAGAAAAGCAATCGCATCCTGGGCTGCATCCAAAGCAGCATGGCCAGCAGGGAGAGGGAAGGGATTCTGCCCCTCTGCTCCACACTGGTGAGACCCCACCTGGAGTGCTGCATCCCGCTCTGGGATCCCAGCATACGAAGGACATGGATCTGTTGGAGCAAGTCCAGAGAAGGGCCATGAAAATGATTAGAGGAATGGAGCACCTCTCCTGTGAGGAAAGGCTAAGAAAATTGGGATTGTTCCATCTGGAAAAGAGAAGGCTTTGGTGTGACCTAATTTAAGCCTTCCAGTACCTGAAGGGAGCCTAAAAGAAAGATGGAGAGAGATTATTTGCAAAGGCATGTAGTGACAGGACAAGGGGGAATGGCTTTAAATTGAAAGGTTTAGATTAGATACTGGGAAGAAACTCTTGGCTCTGAGGGTGGTGAAGCACTGGAACAGGTTGCCCAGAGAACTTGTGGTTGCCCCATCCCTGAAAGCATTCAAGGCCAGTTTGTATGGGGCCCTACACAACCTGATCTAGTGAAAGGCGTCCCTGCGCATGGCAGGGGGACTGAAATGAGATGATTTTTAAGGTCCCTTCCAACCCAAGCCAAAACATTCTATGATTTTTTCGTGTCTAAAGTTGATGTTATCACAGGTACCCTTCTGCTGTGCCAGAGGCTCTAGCTAGAAGTGTCTCATTATCTTTGACTGTAATGACTTGAGCCTCCTAGCTGTGTCCTGACAGCCTGCTTTTCCAAGGCTTGATGCAGGAACCATCTTCCTCACCAGCTGCCAGCAGCAGAGATGAAGACACACTCTGAAGTCTGGGATGTGTGAGGAATTGTATTTCCTCCTCATTAGCACTCAGGGAGCTTTGGTGTGCACACAGCACGGACTTGCCAGTCCTGCAGGAGCCCACAGCCGTGTCTGGGAGCACAGGAGTACACACCACACACACAGTAAAATGGCATCAGTTTATTGCTGCCTACCTGATTAAAGCGTGGCAAACCGCTGAGCTCAAAAGCACACAGTTTTGCTATAACACACAGATACCATGTTGAAACCAACTAGTTTTTCACAGAACCATTCCATTTCTCTGTATCCTCAAAAGAGATTGCAGTTTACTGACCAAGTGGGTAGCAAAGTGGCTGAGTATCACATTCCATCAAAATTATGTAGGTTCAGCTAGGAGTAAAATCTGTCTTCAGGTTAGTTTCTATGCAAGACTCTGATGTGACTAACATTGAGATCAGATTTCATTGGCAAATCAAGTAAGAAGCAAAGTAAGGTGCAGAGAACTCATTTAAAATCACAGCTGAAATAATACCAAACATGCAAGCGAAAAAATTACTGACAAAGTTAATTGATTTTCTTCCATAATAAAATAGTTTCAAGTTTGTTCCAGTGTGAAAGTCATTTGCAAAGACTCTAGGGCATTAAAATTAAGCTTTCTTCTTTTGATTTAGTCCAGGAATTAGCTGCATTAGAAACTCAGGCAGGGACACCAGCTAGAAGAAAATCAGAACTGTCAAAGAGATGAGATCTGGCAAAGCTCTNAACAGTGCATGTTCACAGCCCAGAAAAGCAATCGCATCCTGGGCTGCATCCAAAGCAGCATGGCCAGCAGGGAGAGGGAAGGGATTCTGCCCCTCTGCTCCACACTGGTGAGACCCCACCTGGAGTGCTGCATCCCGCTCTGGGATCCCAGCATACGAAGGACATGGATCTGTTGGAGCAAGTCCAGAGAAGGGCCATGAAAATGATTAGAGGAATGGAGCACCTCTCCTGTGAGGAAAGGCTAAGAAAATTGGGATTGTTCCATCTGGAAAAGAGAAGGCTTTGGTGTGACCTAATTTAAGCCTTCCAGTACCTGAAGGGAGCCTAAAAGAAAGATGGAGAGAGATTATTTGCAAAGGCATGTAGTGACAGGACAAGGGGGAATGGCTTTAAATTGAAAGGTTTAGATTAGATACTGGGAAGAAACTCTTGGCTCTGAGGGTGGTGAAGCACTGGAACAGGTTGCCCAGAGAACTTGTGGTTGCCCCATCCCTGAAAGCATTCAAGGCCAGTTTGTATGGGGCCCTACACAACCTGATCTAGTGAAAGGCGTCCCTGCGCATGGCAGGGGGACTGAAATGAGATGATTTTTAAGGTCCCTTCCAACCCAAGCCAAAACATTCTATGATTTTTTCGTGTCTAAAGTTGATGTTATCACAGGTACCCTTCTGCTGTGCCAGAGGCTCTAGCTAGAAGTGTCTCATTATCTTTGACTGTAATGACTTGAGCCTCCTAGCTGTGTCCTGACAGCCTGCTTTTCCAAGGCTTGATGCAGGAACCATCTTCCTCACCAGCTGCCAGCAGCAGAGATGAAGACACACTCTGAAGTCTGGGATGTGTGAGGAATTGTATTTCCTCCTCATTAGCACTCAGGGAGCTTTGGTGTGCACACAGCACGGACTTGCCAGTCCTGCAGGAGCCCACAGCCGTGTCTGGGAGCACAGGAGTACACACCACACACACAGTAAAATGGCATCAGTTTATTGCTGCCTACCTGATTAAAGCGTGGCAAACCGCTGAGCTCAAAAGCACACAGTTTTGCTATAACACACAGATACCATGTTGAAACCAACTAGTTTTTCACAGAACCATTCCATTTCTCTGTATCCTCAAAAGAGATTGCAGTTTACTGACCAAGTGGGTAGCAAAGTGGCTGAGTATCACATTCCATCAAAATTATGTAGGTTCAGCTAGGAGTAAAATCTGTCTTCAGGTTAGTTTCTATGCAAGACTCTGATGTGACTAACATTGAGATCAGATTTCATTGGCAAATCAAGTAAGAAGCAAAGTAAGGTGCAGAGAACTCATTTAAAATCACAGCTGAAATAATACCAAACATGCAAGCGAAAAAATTACTGACAAAGTTAATTGATTTTCTTCCATAATAAAATAGTTTCAAGTTTGTTCCAGTGTGAAAGTCATTTGCAAAGACTCTAGGGCATTAAAATTAAGCTTTCTTCTTTTGATTTAGTCCAGGAATTAGCTGCATTAGAAACTCAGGCAGGGACACCAGCTAGAAGAAAATCAGAACTGTCAAAGAGATGAGATCTGGCAAAGCTCTCAAAGGCAGTACATTGACAATTAAGTTTCTCACTAATCCCCATGATATATGTGTGCTTATAAGCCTATGGAAATAGTGTTTGATTCTTTTTTTTCTAAATTAGTAGCTTATTTCTCCAGATTTTCATTAGACTTCTCTTCTCTTCTCTTCTCTTCTCTTCTCTTCTCTTCTCTTCTCTTCTCTTCTCTTCTCTTCTCTTCTCTTCTCTTCTCTTCTCTTCTCTTCTCTTCTCTTCTCTTCTCTTCTCTTCTCTTCTCTTCTCTTCTCTTCTCTTCTCTTCTCTTCTCTTCTCTTCTCTTCTCTTCTCTTCTCTTCTCTTCTCTTCTCTTCTCTTCTCTTCTCTTCTCTTCTCTTCTCTTCTCTTCTCTTCTCTTCTCTTCTCTTCTCTTCTCTTCTCTTCTCTTCTCTTCTCTTCTCTTCTCTTCTCTTCTCTTCTCTTCTCTTCTCTTCTCTTCTCTTCTCTTCTCTTCTCTTCTCTTCTCTTCTCTTCTCTTCTCTTCTCTTCTCTTCTCTTCTCTTCTCTTCTCTTCTCTTCTCTTCTCTTCTCTTCTCTTCTCTTCTCTTCTCTTCTCTTCTCTTCTCTTCTCTTCTCTTCTCTTCTCTTCTCTTCTCTTCTCTTCTCTTCTCTTCTCTTCTCTTCTCTTCTCTTCTCTTCTCTTCTCTTCTCTTCTCTTCTCTTCTCTTCTCTTCTCTTCTCTTCTCTTCTCTTCTCTTCTCTTCTCTTCTCTTCTCTTCTCTTCTCTTCTCTTCTCTTCTCTTCTCTTCTCTTCTCTTCTCTTCTCTTCTCTTCTCTTCTCTTCTCTNGAGAGTGCTGGTTATTAATAGGATTGGTAACAGCACAAGGTTTGGGAAGACAGTCTGGTTAATGATCCCTTCTCAGAGCTGAGGTACAGGCAAAGGTTCCCCTCTCCCTCTCCCTCTCCCTCTCCCTCTCCCTCTCCTCTCCTCTTGTTAACTTGCTCTGTTTGAATATGGTTTCTCTACAAGGTGAGCACCAGCTTAAGCAGCTGGTTAGGACTCCAAAAATATTTGGGCATGCACAATTTGGTACTGTAAATTTTTTGTGCCAGGATCTGCTTTCAGCATCTAGATTGACCTTTATGACCATGACAACATCAGAATTAAACATGTTTTTATAGCACATGGACCAAATTTCACCTTATTTATATATATGTAAATCCACTTTAATTAATGAGGTTATAAAGTTAATATAGCTACTTCTTTATAAGTAAGGCCCATTCTGGATCCTGTTTATTCAATAACTCACTGAAACACATTGGTTTGTTTTAAAGCATTCTAATCTCTACACTACTTAAAATGCAGCTCATGGGATTGATAAATATGCTCGGCTCAGGAGGAAAAATATCACATTTACAAAGATGCATATCAGCATTAAGTATGGAATTTAAAAGCCCAGAGAAATGTTGGCTTGACAGAGGAAGATGGAGCATCCACTCTCTTCCTCTGAGGCTAGGCTACTTCATTAGTGCTCAACTTAGAGTGGGTACATTGCCTCTTTCACCACTCACATTCTTTCAAAGGGACCAGTCTTCCTTTATAAGCAAAGGCTCACATGTTGGATGCAGTGCTCCTGGCCAGCAAGGGCTCCACAGGAGCATTTAAAGAAAAAACTCTTATATTTTGCTAACATATACTGAACTTCTGCAGATTACTCTGCTCAGTATCCATAGTTCAGTGCCTTGGAAATATTCCAGAAAAGCAGCTTGGTCCAACATTGAAAAATAGTATTGTCTGATGCTTGAAAAGTACACAGGAGAGGGTCAGCTTTGCCAAATCTCCCGATTCACACCAAAGTAGCTGAAATCACCTGTAGAAATTTGTTGCTTCAAAATAAACTTTTCCTATCTTATGAAAAAAGATGAAGATATGCTTGAAAAAGATGTAAAAAAGGCAAAATGTGAAAACTGAAACCAAATGTTACAATTAACTATTAGCTGAAAGCTTTTGGATAATTTTTTGGGGCTATTTTTTCAAAAAAAAAGGTTGAAGTAACATTTTTGAAGTAAGTGATTTGGGATAGAAATGTGGTCTTTATATTAAAATATCTTTTAGGGCAAAATGCATATGGAGTTGTGTCTCCACCTCTGAGCAAATAGACTGGCCACAGTGAACTCAAAGAAATGTGTCCTGATATCATGCTGCAGAGTTATTCCTTTGGATCTTAGAAAGAAAAATTCACCTGTCCTTTGGAAAGGAACAAATGAACAAAGGTCTTTTCTCAGGTAACCTTAAAAAGAAAGATAATTAAAGAACTGTATGGAAAGAAATGCAGGGATATGCTTGTCTTTTCCAATGGACGTGAGTGAGAATCATCTCTGAGAGAAGTCATCTGTGTTTGTCATGTAACTTGAGTGAGCTTGGCAAGTCTCATCTGGAAGGGACCTCTGTTGAATACTTGCCATGAGGGAGATTCTACATTTCAGGACAGCCTCAGCCAGTGTTTTAATTGTTTCACAATGAAAAATTTTTTCTCATATCCAGACAGAATTTCTCTTGATGAAACTGTGCATCATTATAAGGACATCCATCAACTCTGTAGCTGTCTTTCAGGTATTGAAGGACTGTGACTACATCCCCCTGGAGCCTTTCATTCTCTAGGACAAGCAAACCCAATTTCTTCAAAATTTCTTCATGCCTATTCTGCAATCCTCTCATCATCTTCATGACCCCTCTCTGGGTCCTCTCCAGTTTTTCAATGTTTCTCTCAAACTGGGGCACAGTGTTCTTTGTGTGGTCTAAAAAGTGCCAAGAACTATGAGATAATCACTTTCCTTGATCTCCTGCCTGTACTCTTGCTGGTACAGGCTCGGGTATGGCTTGTTGCAGGGACAGACTCCTGGCTTATGTTTGGTCTGCTTCTCATTAGGATGCCCAGCTCCTTTCCAGCAGAGCTGAACCTCCCCAGCCTGTATCCTCAAATGATGACTCAAGTTCTATTTATTGCAGCTTGGACTCCTTCACCATGACCAAGGGCACTCTTCATTTTTGTATTTTTCTGCACCAGATCTGTTCAGTACAGTTCTTCTGCTGATCAGGGCTACCTCAGTACCACATGAGGAAAAAAAAGAAAGGGGTGGTAGACAGGATGAGATTCATCCTCCTACCTAGCTCCTGTCTGAAATGTGAACCACTGGGACTGGCATTAAGTCCAGCAGCAGAAATCAGCTTAGGTAAAGGAGTTTATTGGTACATGACCAACAAGTCTGAAAGGTTTTTTCTCATGGCCATGCATACATGGATCAACCAGAGGGTAGTGAAGACCTACTGTAGGTAGTGTCTTCCTACTTTGAAGACATGCCAAAGGGACTACTATTGGGCAACAAAAGAAGGAAAGATGACACATCAAGACAGATGCTGATGCCTCAGGAAGAGAAGTGTAAGGAAGGACACACATTATCTGAGTCGAACTGCTCAGCTCCTGGTGCCATGCACTGAGAGAGCCCTTGAAGCCTCCTTTGCACCTCTGATGCGCAGGGGCACCTTCTTCTTAGTGGTATGTTCCTACTTCTTAAATAAAAAAGTATATATTCTTCCATATGACTTTATTTATCTTGTCTGTTCCCAATTATTACTGGCTACTTTGCCCAGTCTGTTTTTCAATTGATCAAAGCAAGAGAACTTCTATTGGTTTCTAGAATTCAGTGATCCATCTCTTGGTTACAACAATGTTACAAAAAGCTTCCAGGAGTTTTGTCTACATTTCCTGTAATCAATGCCACTCTTTTGTTACTAGCTATTCCTTAAATCATTTTCAACAAGATTTCTCAATTTCTTTGCACCTGCAGAGGCTTTTATGGAGTTATCCTACTCCCCCTTAGTCAGTTAGTGATACTGAGCTAAACTTTTATTTCTTTAATCTTCTCTAGAAATGAATCCCTCAAGTCCTTTAAACATTTTTTGTTGCCCTTTTCTGAACTTCCTGCAGTTTGTTGGAGCCTATCTGGCAGAGATGTGCTTAGACTGGGGAGCAGTATTCTACCTGCAGCTTCCTTGTTTGCTCCTCTCTGCACCTTGTTTCTGGGTTCTCAACTCTCCAGCTGGGGAATCAGTGGTACAGTCCTCAGCAGCCCTTGAAAAATGTAGCAGTAGCCAGAAATCAGCTTCAGCAGCTCTAATGGTGTTGGAACTGAGCCCTCTGTATGGTGTTTGGCTGAGGCAGAGGAATACAGATGCTGCCAGTCCTGAGAAAGCTGCAGGCCTCCTGAGATGTGTTCCCAAAACTTTGCATTTTTACATAAGATATAAATCAGAGTGCTTTGTAACTGAAAACACATGCATGTGTAGTAGGCAGATGGAGGCAGTGATCGTACACCAAAATGTAGTTTGGTGAAAAAAAAAAAAAGAAAAAAAAAGAAAACAGCATTATGTTGTGCATATTCTCAGCCAAAGTGGAATCCCTCTTAATATAGGAGCACAGGCTGGGAGTTAGGGGACATAAAGATTGCTTTGCAGTTTTCACTTCCTGAGGAAGAGTATATAGAATTTCAAATCCCAGCACGAGTTTTAACACATAGCTTCCAACAGCTGTTGGGTATCACATAAGGAGCTGGCAAGTCTATGGCAGCAGCTGCGAGTTGCCACATCCCTGGCAGTACCACAGAGCTGTAAGAGATGGAGGTGATGCAGGTAATGTTGCGAGGCATTGAAACAGAGCAGCTGTGGTGACAGAAGATGTTCAAGACCTCCCATGTTACTTTCTCCAATAGAGTCAAAAGATTTTTTTTTTTTTCTATAAACCATGGTTACCAATTTGTGGTACTATATACACTGAGTCAAAATATTAGGGTTTGATCTTCACAAGAGAAAATATGTTTTGAAGTCAGAAACATCCTCTTTCATGCATGGTCACATGATTTTAGAGGCAGAGCTATGAATTACACTTGCAGTGTAATCATTTCAGGTGCTTTATTTGCATTTGTCCCTGAAACAAGATGAACTCCTTAATCTGAAGAAAGGATGGCCATTCTGACATGTCTGAAAAACGGACATGCTTCTCCACCCCTGTTGGTGGGGAAAGAATGCAGCCACAATGCAGCAGTCCTCTAGGTGGGTCTCTATTCAAAGCTGGATCAAAGAATAAGAGTCAACTGTATCTGTTCCATGACCTTTGTTTCTGTCATACTTTAGGGCATTTGAGCATTACTATTCCTTTGTAAGAGACAAGCAGCACACAGTAGAGAGAGGGAAGTAATATCTAGGCAGAAAATCAGCAGTGTCCTCATACAAGAGAATTTAATCTCTTGCAAACATCTTAACCTACCCCCTAGAACAGCTGATCAGTTTTTTTCCTTTCTCTGCCCAAAGGAACAACAAAGAAACAGTCTGTGTAAATGTTGTATTTTTCACAATGACAGCTAGCCTTGCTTTTCAGATTGTGAAATATCTGAAAGGGTTAAGCCTGGATGTGGGCCATGTACAGGTTTCAATGCTTAAGGATCAGGTCAAAGAAGGGAGTGAATTTTTTTCCCTGGTTTTAGAGCACAAACTACTGAATGTGCAAGGTTAAATATCAGACAGTAGGTATTTCTATGGAACTAGTCTGTAGTTGCAGCAAATTCAGTGGCACCACATATGTTCCATAGGGAACACATACATATTCCATATGGAGTAGGATTTCAGGGAGTGTGGTGTGCAGTCACTTGGGAGGGGGTTCTCTCTACTCACTTCATCTACTGTTTCTGATTACTTTCAGAGTCCTCAGAGATATAACCCCCCTCCATATAATAATGTCTTTAGACACAATTCCTAATGTATTCAAAAGAGCTGGACCAGAAAATGAGTATGTATTTACAAATATATTTTCATACAGGAGTTGAGTATCCATTATAATGGAACAAAACTTGTAGTAATGAATGAAATTAAGAAAAGCAAGACAGATAACCTCCTTTCACTCTGGAGAGTCTATCCTGAGACTTCCAGGACATCATGCAGAGTACTTCAGATTTGAGTTTGATCTCTGAATACTCCAGACACAGCCCCTTCTCCCCTTCCCCCAAATTCTGAAAATTTTGCTATTCGTTTAAGCATTGGAGAACTCGCAAATCCTTGATCATTGATTGTTTAGCTATGATTTAGATATGATTATTTAGATTAGATATAAGGAAGAAGTTTTTTTACATTGAGGGTGGTAAAACATTGAAGCAGATTGCCCAGAGATATGGTAGATGCCTCATCCCTGGAAACACTCAAGATCAGTTTGGATGGTGATCTGAGCAATCAGATTGAGTTGAGGATGTCCCTGCTTGATGCCAGGGGATGGGATTAGATGAGCTTTAAAGGTTCTTTCCAGCCCAAGCTCTTCTATGATACTATGATTCTATGATTCTACTGCTAGGAACAGGTCTCTGACACTTTTGGGAAAAAAAAAAACTGTGAGACTATACGTTTGAAAATCTTTAAAAACAAACAATATTCATGTCTGTATAACTGAGCTTCTCAGTCCTGGAGCTTCCTATCTTTTCTCGGTACCTTAATTATGTGCCCACATCAGATGTTGGTTTCTTGATTTCTGCAGTAATTTTGAATCTCTGGCATCCACAAATTTATGGTAATCCTAGCTAATCAATGCTGTCTTTGATGAGAGTCAATAAAAATATCTATAGCTGTTGTATTCTGTTTGATTTGACCATGTACTTATCTCCTTCTCTATCTCTGTATACTCAGTGGAGTCTGGGAGAGATTCAGCTGACCAGCTAATAGGCATTTATTTCAGGATGAGAGAAATCTCTCCCCATGGTCTACCATTGTATTGACTAGCTCCCCACTGAGTAGGGAGGGTCCCAGAACCCAAATCCTCAAGCTGTGAGAAAGTGAAGGATGTGGCTTAGGCTGTCCACATACGTGTAGCACTGACCTGTCCCAAGCCAAGCCCTCAGGCACCATACCCATATTTTAAAAAAAGGTAAAATTAAATCAAGCAAAAAGAATCCTGAAATCAGAAAAAGCTATGAGAAAGGCATCATTCTATCCAGGTAAAGTTCTTCTTGTGTAATTAAGTTCACTCCACCTAAAGTAAATCCTCTCCTGTCTGTTCTCTTTATGCGGAGGCGCTGTGCGCTTGGCAAGGCTTAGCTGAAACAGTGTCCCTCAGAATGTGGGCAGACAATTTTCCAGTGGTTATAAGACAGCAAGAGAGTGTGTACAATGATCTGGGGGAGTGTGGAGGTAGATGCATGCTGAAAGAGGCCTGGAAAGCTCAGGCCATGCTTGCAGAGTGAGCTTATTTCCAGGCAGAACCCAAAGACCTTATTCACACATGCAATTTAATCAGGGTTCATCACCGTAATCGAGCTGGTTAAAAATAAACCATTTTTACATACCATGACCACTCCACTAGTTTGGTACTCAGAAAGAAAGCAGGTGTATTTCTAAAATTTTTTTTCCAGGGAAGTCTGTGCATGTGGACATATGTTTATGACTCCTTGGTTTTCAAGTGCCTCTCCCTCACTGCTCTCCATGTTGCAGTGAAAGACATGAGAACACTGGGACTGTTATGGGTGAAAACAGCAAGAGCAGAGAAAGTGTATCTAAAGACTTGTTTAGACTATCAAGTCCTGCAGCTTTAGGGACACCAGTAAAGAAGCCATTCTTACTTCCCGGAGACCCGATGCAATCATACCAGTTAAAGATGCTTCTAGTGACAGAGTTTATTCTGCTTCCGGCTGCAAAATGAGTTTCACTAGTACAAATGACACTTTCAAACCTCTATAAACTACACATAAACTGCAGCTTCCAGAAACAGATGTAAAACACACACTAAAAAGGCCTGTATCTGTGTGTTAGTGAAAATAACTATAGCAGGATAAAGCCTCTCTAACATGGGCCAGCCCTAAATGGCAGACAAAAACATGGTATTCTGAGTGGAAATGACACAGAGAGACTTGTGTAAACTGCCAGCTGTAGTCAAGGTGTACAAAATATCTCTGCCTCACATTCTTTCTGTATTCAGCCATGCAAAATCTCCATCCCTATCATGTGCATCAGCAGGAGAAGGAAATCACTGGGTAATTTATGCTCAAATTCTTTCACCACATTCATTTAGATGGCTGTGTTAAAACTCTCTGTAGATTTTTCATAACACATAATGCAGTGCTATTGATTTATTCCTCCTGGATTCCTCTTTCTGCGTACCTCAGTACTGCTGCCGAGTCCTGTGCAGCACAGGCTACCCACTTCTCCATTCCACATACAAAAAAAATGCCCTGCAGTGGTACTAAAGGGTTTTTTCATTGTTGTTATGAGTTCAAGTGTTTCTTTGCATGGGGCTTCCCTAGGCTCCTCAGAGCCTGCTGTTTGCTTAACCTGTCCACCCAGGAAGAACTGACACTACAAGCCAGATTTTGGAGCTGGCAGAGCTGCCCCTGTGCAGGACAGTCTTCCAGCTGCCTTCCTCTTCTCTAAGATGCAGAAAAAATGAACTAGTAATAGCATGGCACACCAGGATCTGAGGCAAGCAAAGACAAATACAGATGATTTCCCTGCTTCTGCTATGCACAGTGTAGGCTGTTTTAGCATAGCAGTCCATGAACTCGGCCTTAGAGAGTGTGGACTGTCTTGTTTGCATGCTGCAGCTGACTCTTTAGTATCTAGAATTTGTTTCACTCTAAGCCTTAAACCCCTTTTGACTCCTTCTGCCCCCCAGAGTTGTGTGGATTGAGTGTACATATGACAGTGACAGACTGGGGGTTCAGATGATGCCAGACAGGGTGCTAACATTGTCACCTCTGGGTATGTCAGGCAGAAGACAAGCAAGTTTGCTTACCTTTTAATATATTATTGAGCTACAAAAATATTTATACTAAAGACTCATTTTCTTCCACTCCCCAAAACAGGCTCGGAAAATACATACCCAATATGGGGGGTTCATGGCTTACCCTAATGACAGGGTAGAATATTAGGAGGAAAGAGAAAGACATGGGAATAGGGCCACAAACCCTGGGACAGAGATGCCTGAGGGTATGACAACTGCAGCACACAAATCCCTCTGACACACTAGGTCAAAGTAAACAGGCATAAGATTTACATTGATTTGCATGTGGAGTCTCTGCAGTCACTGAATTTGTACCTATTCCAAGACTCAAAAGCCCTGGTCCTGGCCTCCCAGAAGAAGTCAGCCCTTTCAGCACAGCATGTAGAGATGTTTCATGGCAACCAGGAAGGTCCTTTTAATTCTAAATATATGTCTTTCAACAAGTCCATACTATAGCTGAAGCCTACACTTAAGGCAGATCAAAGTTTCGCTGTGTGGCACAGTAGCTGGCATCTGATTTTAAAAGCACAAGCATACTCTTTAAAAAAGCAATGAAGTGAAACCAACTGACACTATAATTTAAATAGAAATGGTGCTTAGTTGCCTTTTCCTGTACCACTTCTAAAAATAAATGCTGCATACACTCTCTGTATTTGCATACATATATGTATACGTATAGTGGCTGTCAATCACTTGGTAAAAAGTGCAGTTTAAATGGAAGTGTTTGCAACTGAGGAAATGAAGAAATAATATAAGTCAAGGAATATGAAGATGAGTCTGTCTCAATGATCCTATGGTCCTTAAGTTTACAAGCAGGCATTTCTTTGCCCTCACAGGATGTCTGCCCCTTTCAGGGCATTGAGCAGCCCTGGGGGGTGATGATCAGGACTGTGCAGTGGGGGAATCAGCTGGCTGTAGGACACGTCTCATACATCAACTTCAACCCCAACATGAAAAATTCTAGCTCAGATGGTTATGATTTCTGCTATCCATTGAACAGATAGACTTAAATCTTAGAATGGAGAGTATTAAGAATTCTTTTCGTAAGCCATGGAGCTGCTGATCTTTCTGATAAGAAAATAAAGCCTATTCTTGCAGTTCTTACGCATCCTTCCCCTGCTGGGCAGAGCTGAGTAGATACTGACTGCACTGGTGAGCTCTTCTTCCTGTTTTGCCACTGGTCTAATTTCAGACTTCTTCAAGCCTTTACACAGTCACCTTACAACCAGAACTAACGATCACAGACACAAACCATGGCAAAGAGCAGTTAAGGATTCCAACATCCAATAACAAAAAGAGGAAAAGAAAATACATTTGAGAACCATTCAAGATGCTTTACCATTCTTCCGTAGAGCTCCTGTCCTGCCACATCTGTTGCTTAACTTTTCCCAGAAGAAATAAACTGGAGCACAACCAGTAAATTTTAAAGGAAGATATTTATAGCTCTGTCATATCTCCACTAGTCATTTTGAAGTCTGACATAAGAAGAATAGCTGCAAAGGATATGTTTACAAACATGAATTTTTGAACGATTGATGGCCACATGCCAAACCATAAATGCTGAGTAATTAATTATCCGGAGTGCCTTGTGAATCATAAAGGCAATTCATCTTTATGTTTAGTTGAGCTCTGTTGCAGGACATTATCAAAGTTGTATCAACCAAGTAAGGAAGAAAAAAAAAATAAGTTCCAAAGCAATTTTAAGAAAAAAGACAACTGAAAAACTCCCCCAAAACAACAAAACAAATGCTTACAACTCTATATAACCAAACTCCAAGCTATTCTTTCATGTTTTAATCCATTCCTAAATTAAATATCTGTTATCATATCTAGGCATGCATGTGATTTAATGCTTCTGACACCCTTCAGCACATGTAATTCCTCTTGCAATCAATGAGATTTTGTCATGCAGGTGTAGGGAAGCTTTCCTCTTTATTATCTGGAAATGTTTGATAGCAGGACTGTGTGCATAAGATCTAAGCCCTGAAATGCAGAAAATTGGGTTTCCAGCTCAAGGCTTCTAATTTAACATGTTGTGCAAAGGTCTCCAAGTTAACAGTTACCTTTACATCAAAGCTGCTATTAAAACTCCTATGCTTCCTCACATCTATTGTGAGGATAAAACCACTAGTAATAGCTAGGTTACAAGTCTAATGGATGTGAGGGTAATCTAAGAACACACTATATCTCATACTTGCAAACAGGTCAAAACCACTGTCTTGGACATTTCAATGGGGATGAAATTGCCTTTTCAAAAAGGCTAAGTTCAGTGGAAGATTTCACCAATGTAATTGGCAGCAGATTTCTAGGGAGAGGAACTGCTGGAGGGATTGGGTACTGGGGGCAAAGGGACATTAAACACACTCTGTCAGCTGCAGACTGTGCAGTAGCACTCCTACTGAGAGCTAATGGATGATGAAGAGACACAGCCAAAATGTCTCTGCAATGCTCATGAGCCCCGGCTGTGCTAAGGGAGAGATTTCTTCCTGGAAATCCAAAATCCTGAACCCTCCTCCCTTGGAGCAGAGCAAGAAGGAAGAGCAGAGGAGGAAACTACTTTGAATGAAAACCACATGCACAGTGTGTGTGAGGGGGACATGACCAAGGGAGGTATGTTTTGTGCTTTATGGAAGTGGCCCCTGGGAAACTTCTCTTTGGATGGTTTATGAATGTAATATTCATTCTGTCATGTGCTCAGCCATTTTGTCTCTAAGGTTTCTGTGCTGCAAAACATAGCCCTGAACAGAGTGGTGTGCTCTTGCAAGGCTTCATTGACTCAATGGGATTCTCACCAGTGCACAGGCTGCATGCAGCCTAAAATAAAACTCCAAAGGAGTTAGTGACTTGTGCATGCAAGACTTCGCATTCTGCGTATTAAATCTGTCCGTAGGTGGTGTTAAACTTAGAGTGTGGTCTGTCATTTGGAATGCCAGTGCACTAAAAAGAGATTGTCAGGAAGATATTGTCTAGGAATATAAATGCCATGTGTTAAGTGCAGTTTTTATTTGAAAGCTAGGGGGAAGAATTTATTTGGTTATTGTGCTGGTTTTTGTTTGCTTGTGCTATTTCAAAAATGTGGCATTTCATGTATTGCACTCCAGCAAGTTTGGAGCAATTTGGTAGGAATCCTGGAAGCTCTCTTATCACAGTAGACTGCTGCACATTCAGAAAATCTGTCTATCATTTGAGTGTTTCTATAGCAACAACCTAGTTCCAGCTGGAAAATACTGGTCCACTTCTGCCTGCACACTCTGCTCTACAGGCTTGCTTTCTCCCATGGAGCAGCAGCAAAATGTCTTCTAGCATTTGAGGCACAAAATAACACTTGGGAAAGGAAACTCCATGGAAAGGACACCGCCCTAGCCTCCTGGCATGCAGTAGTAAGCAACTTTTTTACTTCCAGATGAATAAAGTAGTGTATCTTTAAAAGAGATTCCTGAAAACTATTTCCAATTTTGTTGCTGAACACATCTCTGTGAAGAAAAGCAGTTTCACAGCTTTTTAACCAATTAAACACTTTTCTTAGTATTGCTATAAATCAAGACACTCTTTTTTTTGTAGTTACCATCAGTTCTTCTCCAACTATTGGAAGTGGTGTACACTAACCCACTAGATATAGTGATTACAAACGATCTCCAGATGGTGCCATGGCAGGCCAAAATGATGGTGAATTTAAATCCAAATGCTTATCTTCCCAGTCACAAGCAAGGAATTGTTTCAAAATGTGCCTGAGGTTTCCCAGGAAGGAGGAGGCAGGGTCCCCTGTTTGGACTCAGGAAGAACCTCTCCTGTGCTGTTCCCAGAGTCGGGTCAACACTGGTGTTGGTGACACAGAGTGCTTCAGCAGCATGGGATGTTTCTTTAGGACAATATGTTCTGCATGGCCCAGCTGTCACAATTGTCCAGGCATGAGGACAGTGTGCTGGTAACATGCCTACTTTCCAGCACAAAGTAGATGGGTTTAGCTTAGTCCATCATTTTTTTCCAGCAGCAAAATTTCTGCAGGCAAATGGTTCCCTGATGGACACCCCACAGCTTGTAGGTTCTGTCAATACTGGCTCCAGGACATCCAGTATGTCCTTAGTGCAGTTGTTGAGGTACAAAAGCATAATGATGAGACCTTTGTTCACCTTTTCTTTCCTTGCCTTCTGATGAAAGAGTTTCTAATTCCTTTCCTGCAGATTGAGCCCACAGGAAGCAGCAGGGTCTGTGTCCACCTTGCTGAGGAGAAGGAAAAAAGAAAGTACTGAAAAGGCAACAGGTTGCCTTTACACAGAAACTCAGTTGTGATCAACACAGTTGATCAGCCCATTATTGTATGATCTGGACTTTAATGTACAATTATACCAATGCAAAAAGCAAAAAGAAGGGAAAAAAATCTCACAAGTTGATCAAGTCAGATGCTGAGCTGTTTGCAGGGCTTGGAATTTCTTAGCCTGTTTTGTTCTGATGTCCTCAAAGGATGATTTCAGTAGGATCCACTCTGAGTGAATTTCAATAGGATTTTCTCTAAGTGTTCTTTCAATACCTCTGGCTTCCTTCCCCAAATTCTCTGGCATACTTACCTTAATGAGTGGGAAGAATTTAGGCAAATGTCTTTTTTTTTTTTGAAAATTAGATAGGTAGAATCTTTTTGAGGATCATCTCTGAATATCTGAAAAGTCATTGGTGTTATGCACACCAAGGCAGAGAAACTATGTTCAACTCTCCTTCTGTTATATGTATTCTTTTAATCTTGTACCCTGACCACTTGTCTGTGATGTCTCTGTCTCTACCAACTTAGAAGTTTTAATCTTTTTTTATCCCAGCAGTGAACAACACAATTGCAATTTTAACAGTGAAGTTTGTCTTCTGCCTCCCTCAGTTCAGGCTGGTAGAGTGTTGAGGCTCAAACTATTGAACTGCCTCATCATTATAATGGTACAGAGATAGTTGCTTAACAAATTTCATATTCAAATGATGCATCCAAGAATAGAGGGACTATTAATGCAATTGGTTTTGCAGCCTCCATGAGAATGGAGCAGGTTTCACCTCTCCCTCTTTTGTGCCTTAATCCTCTTTGGAGACCTCTCTCCTGCACACAACCCAATGCAATTTGATTGGAGCAGGAGCATTGTGGGGGCAGCCAAAACAAGAGGCTACAATAGGATGACCTTACATGGAAGAGTTTGCCCAGAGAGGTTGAAGCTGGTCAAAACATCTGGAGCAGAAACTGTATGTGGGGAATCCTGTTCTCTTCACTTAAGTTTCCTAATATTTAGGATGGAAAAAAACTGAAGTCTCAATGCTTTTCTCAGAACATCATTCTGCTTTCAGCTCAGGTGGTGCATCTATTTTATGCTTGGAATCCTTGAACACACTATAACATCTTTTATCTCTCCTAGTTCCCTCATGCCCTTCACCCATAGCAAAATCATTAGGGTCGTTTATGAAGTTAATACAATGTATAACAGGCTTAACTTCTTAGTAATTTTCCCTCTTTCCTATGCCATTTATCCACCTATGCATGTGGTCTTTAGAGATGGGGAAGGCTGGGAAATGCACCTTCTAGTAATGGCACAAGGTACTATTTAATTTGGTTTTTAATGTGATTTTCCAGGTAGCATGGCCAAGAACTTATCTTTCCGGTTGAAAGAAAGGGCCATTTTTTAACACCTGTTAGGAGCTTTTCTAAGCTAATTTAAGCAATCACATTGTTATAAACAACTCCTATTGAAGGCTGCCTTGTTGTTCCACAGTGGGTATGGGGTTTATTCTTCCTACATGCTGTTTTGCCATCCACTCATCCCTTTCTGAGCCTGGCTGGCCTGAGAATCCAACCTGTCTCCTGCATGTTAAATTGTGAAGCTCTAACCATAGCCCTAGGGAACAGTGTTGAACAACATGATTTTTTAATGAGCACACTCAGTGTGGGTTGCTCTTGTTTAACATAAAAGAGAATCATAATCCCTGCTCCAAGCCATTTGCAGGCTAAGAGCTGGATTGTGGCTCTAAGCACCATCCAGCAGTGGGGGGGAAGGTGCAGAGGGAGCTACTCCTGTAGGCATTTTTACCAAGTCTGTGGGAGCTCAAAGAGTAGCAACTGCTGCTACTCTCATGTATAAACATGGGGAACATGACTGACACAAATTGGTAGCTCAGCTCTCACTCAAGGGGAGGCATGAAGCTTCTCTTTATATCTGAATGCCAGCAATGATACAGAGAGGAGGGTCCTTGTCTCCGCCCCATTTTTTCACATGTGCAGAATCACAGCAGAAGTACGTACAGGGATGTTACAGGAGGTTGCAGCAGAGCAAACACATTGTTCTCAACAGCCTTTTGCCACCAACACTGATAAAGCTACCAAAGCAATTTTCTTCCTGGGCAAACAGGTTGCAGTTGTCTAAACAGGAAGGGCAAATAGACTTGTCTTCAGCCAAAAAACTGAAGGTAGTCCAAGAAAGGTACTTTCCAGCCACGGCTGGCTATGCAGATTGAGCAGGGATGGCATCATGAACCGTGTAACATGTTTGCCCAGCATATGACTCAGAGATGGCTTCCTCTTCATCACGTGCTTTTGGAGATAGTAACTCGCAAAGGACCTTGATCTGAAACTTTTTACAGAAATGTACTTCTTGAATCAGTACTGTTTCAGTCCTTCAGAGGAAAAAGAACTTGCTCAGCCGAGGAAGGAAAGCTCTTATTGCTACACACAAAGAGCATCTGTTCCTAAACAACCAGCTGTTTCTTAACAATTCTTTTCTTCAGGATATAAAACCAGGAAAAAATAGTTTGAGTCCTCAGACTGGCAAACAAAACCTTCCAGGTAAGAGCTAATACTACAGATTCAGAGATTTTATTTTCTTCTTGACATCAGAGAGGCATTTTGCCAAGAGAGAGGCAGTCAGAAGTAGAGTGTTAAGAAAGTAGCTGGGGAAGGCATTGCAAAACATGGAAATCTGCCAGGTGTCAAATGAATAGCTGTCTAGGGAATGAGAACAGGAAGCAAGAAATAGAGAATGGGAAAATAGGAATCAGGAAGATCCAGGACCCTTCCTTTACTTCTACACCTGTATATAGTAAAGACAAAATGGTGGAAAGAAGATTTGTGGAGATAACAGCATATGAAATGAAGCTGACTGAAAAAATGAACCATTTTTAGACCAAAGGAAGAAACCAGTGGAAAACAGATGCTGACTAAAGTCAAGTTAGCAAACTCGACCTTCTGCAAGCATGTATGACTTCAGAGGCCTATTCTAGCAACAGAAATGTGCACTTGTCCTTAAAAAATGCAACACACTGCACATCAGAGAGCCAGATACAAAACCTGAGCAGCTGCAACTCAGAAGTCTATAAAAGATGTTAGGGATGCATTGTTTAGATAAGTCTGATATAAAGAGGTACAATATCTCAGTATGGACAAAATTGCTGGTACCACTTCCTTTGTACATAGAATCGATAGAAATATTTAGAATTCTATTTAGCCTGACGTAATTGTGCACAGAGTAGGAATTACACCAGTATTACTATCTAAAAAAAGAAAATAAGGAATTTAACTAATTTAAGCCAATGAAAAACCCGTGTTCAGATTAGGTTAAATCAGGACTGACAGACAGCTCAATATCCCTAATTTTCTAGGATACCCATACTTTGGGAAGAGAATCAAAAAACCTGAAATGGCACCTAAACTAAGACCACACATAGCAGCACTGAAAACCACCCACAGCCCAGAAGTCCCCATCCTGGGATGAGCTGGCAAAAAGCCAGCAAAATCTAGCAGATGCCTAAATACAAATGTCAGTGCACATTTGGACAAAAGACTGGTGAGCTGGTTATCTTGTCCCTACCCAAAGGCAGAGCCTTCTCTTTAGGACCTCTGGTCAGATACGGCCAGTAGTCATATTATAGACTCATAGGATGATTTGTGTTGGAACAGTCTTTGAATCTAATCTAGTTCCTATGGGCAGGGACACCTTCCACTAGACCAGAGTACTCAAAGCCCCATCCAACCTGGCCTTGAACAATTCCAGGAATGCAGCATTTTCAGTATGTACCTAGTGTGCAGGAACAGCAGCAGGTCCAGGCTCATGTCAAAACACCTCTGAGAAAGGCAAGGCCCTCTTTTCTTGTACAGTGACTAAAGCCTACATATGAGATAAGAGGAAGTTGCTTCCATCACCCCATCAATTCCCCAAATATGGAAACCCACATCTGTCTCCGTAAGTGCCGCACAAAATAGATGAAAGATGAGGATGTAAGGGGCACCCTCCCACTCTCCTTTTGGAGAGACAGTGTAGCCAGGGAAGTCACAGGCACATAACTGGAATAGGGCAAAGGGTGCCTGATCTAGTCTTGTACTAGGACAGAATTGCCTTTTCAGATAAGTATTTTCAGGATTAAATGCAACCACCCTGAAGCCTGTATGGACAGTACGAGAATGTAACCTTTTGATGACAAGCATATGCACCACGGATAACCTTATCAGACCTCAGCACAGGCACACACAGGTTGAAAAACATTTGGCATGACAACACAGATTTTTGTTGCAGCCTTGCCAAGATTATCTGAGCCAATTCAATCAAACACAACAATGTATTGTTAAGTAATGAGTTTCCTAAAAAGGGCCAAACTCTGTGTTATGCCTCATAGGACCAACTGTGTGAGTGGTCCTTTTGTGCACAAGGCTCTACAAGTTAATATGATTTGAAACCAGCATTGCTTTCATTTGGCTGTAGTTTCTTTCCAAAAGAAAGCTGGTTATGCTTTTGCAACAGAAAATGAGGAACTATGCACACTTTTAAGCTTGGTTATTTTTAATTACTGGTGCAGATATACAGGCACATGAAATATCTGATGAGAGGTGGGAACTACACTTCCAAAAAACTGGTTCCAGCTCCCTGTTATTGAAGGCAGACACATCTCACACAATTTTTAAAGTATTTTTGTCCAAACACAATTATGCCTATGTTAAGAATTATGGTGGCATTTTTCTGTATTAAAAAAAAAAAAGAAATTAAATCTTTGACCTACTTAAATAAACGAAGCTCAGTCTAACCTTCTCTCTGCTGGAGTACTGAGGTTCTCCTTGCAGGTCTGGCAGGGATACCATCAATGACTGCACACTGGGCCATATGCAAGCAGCATGCAGGGAACATTCTGCTATTCACTTTCCTGCCAACACAGCAAAATGTTTTCAACACCTCAGAGCTGCCACTGGACCCTTCTGCAGGACAAAGTTCAAGAGTTGTTTGTCCATACTATCTCACCTGGAATTCTGCTATGGGACTTAGCTGTCATTTAAACAGTGGCTGGAAGTTTTTTTCTTGTTTCTGACCTGCCTTTGATCACCACAGAGTTGACCTCAGAGAAGTCTCCTGCTGCTGGTCTTCCTGCCATTCTCAGCTGCTCTCTCCCCCAAGGACCAGCACACGTTCCCTGTTCTTTCTGTTGCAGTGAGCTCAAGGCATAGTTATCACACAAATAAATGAGTAATTTCGAAATTAGTAATTTCAGATGTACAACAGCAGGTATTATGTGAGGTTTAAATACAAACCATAGGCCAGATGAAGTCTGCATAAATAATGCCATTTTACACTGTCGGGGAAACTGGTCCCATCATTTATTACTTTATTTAGGAGTGGTTGCCGTATTATCTTTTCTCTCCCCATCTAGCAGTTTTGCTCCTTGCAGGAACGTGGTTGTAGGAAAACAAAGAATGTAGGAAAATGGGTAGAAGTGATAGACAGAAACACTTCACAAGGTTTGTCTGCACAGCGGTTGCAACAAGCGTCCTGATGTGCACGTAGGTCAGGGATGTGCAAGAAGTTAGATCCCACTAATGCTTATGAACACTCAAGCTCTCAGGTTCAGCAGTTCAAGCAGTTCACAGAATGACAGAACGGGTCAGGTTGGAAGGACTACAGTGGATCATCTGGTCCAACCTCCCTGCACAAGCAGTGTTGCTCTAGAGCACACTGCACAGAATTGCATCCAGGTGGTTCTTGAGTATCTCCAGTGAGGGAGACTCTCCAGTCTCTCTGGGGCAATCAGTTTCAGTGCTCACTTACCTGCACACCAAAGAAAATCTTCCTCATGTTCAGCTGGAAATTTCTGTGCCTCAGTTTCTACCTGTTGCCTCTTGTCCTATTGCTTGGCACCACCGTGAAAAGCTTGGCTGCATCCTCTGACACCCTTCCTTCAGGTAATTATATACGTTGATAAGGTCCCCTCTAAGGTGCCTCTTCTTGAGTGTGAACGGGCCCATATCCCTCAGTCTTTCCTCATACGAGAGATGCTGCTCCAGTCCCCTCATCAGATTTGTCACCTACTGCTCCAGAAGCTCCATGTCACTCATGCAGTGAGGAGCCCAGAACTGGACACAGCACTCCAGATATGCCTCGCAGGGCTGAGCAGAGGGACAGAATCCCCTCCCTCGACCTGCTGGCAATGGTCTTTATCCAGGTAGTTATTTCATCATAGAAGGCAATCAGGTTGGTCAAGCATGATTTTCCTTAAATGAATCCATGCTGACTACTCCTCATCATCTCCTTGTGGATGGAAATGGCCTCCAGAATGAGAGAATTCATCACCTTTCCAGGGATTGATGTGGGGCTGACTGGCTAGTAGTTCCCTGGGTCGTCCTTCTTTTTCTCTTTTTGAAGACTGGGGCAATGTTTGATTTCTTCCAGTCTTCAGGCACCTTTCCTGACCTTTCAAAGATGATTGTGAGCTGCCTCATTATGGTGTCCGGCAGCTCCCTCAGTACTCATGGATGCATCCAGGCAGGGCCCACTGACTTGTGGATTTCGAGTTTTCCTGTGTGTTCTCTAACACAGTCCTCCATGACCAGAGAAAAGTCTTTCTCTCAGTGGCCCATACTGTCTTTGGAGTCTTCTCCAAGAGAGAATGGAGCCTCAGAAGTTGTTTGCCCGTCCTTCTTGAGGCTTCCAGACACGTCAGTGATACTTCATGGGCTATGACATCAATCAGTAGCTACAAACATTCAGTGAAGACTCTTGATACTCATCTGAAGAGAAGGAAACTAGAGACAACCCCTGCTTTTGCAGTGTCTGAAACTTACTCAAGTATGGCCTAGAAAGCTGTAGGTCAGGACATGGTCATCAATGACATCACACCTAACCTCACACTTTGCTGAAGTTTTCTGTTAAAAATGTTTTTATTGTTATTATTAATTACCTGCTAATTTCATGATAAAGCATACAAACAAAAGAAAAAGTGAACAGAAGGTATACAAGGGTATATTCACAATTAGTGGAAATCTTCACCATGTCAATTGCACTACCTTCAACACAGTTGAGATGGTTCAGTGTAAAATCTGGTTCATAATGCTGTGGGATTCTGACACATTTAATAGCCATATTCCTTGCCTCTTTCCTGCCTAACCCTGCCCCAAACATGTAAGTTCTAGTTCAGTAATACAGGAGTTGTTTTATGTGCAACTGGGGGCTCAAAATCAGTATTTTCTACCATGAGTAAATTCCCTAAATTAGAAGAGTATACTTAATAAACAGGTACTTGCCAGACATGGCCATTAGGACTCTAAGACATCTCACTTTTCATGCCAGATCATCCACACAGAAAAAGTTGTGACCCAGTTTCCTGGTGCTACCAGTTTGCTTTCTCCTGGAAACACTAAGAACTCCATTTCATGCTTTCAGGCACTAAGTAAGTGGGAATCCGCAAGCCACAGGAGCTGTGACAAGCTAAAGCCCCTACATGTAAGTGCTGGTTACTATTTTTGTTTAAAAAAAATCTAAACCAAATCTAGTTTGATTCAGCTATAATCCAGTGCCACGTGCTGGCTATCTAGTCCATCTATAAGGACAAGTAACTACAGTTTGTCCAGGAGGTATGTGACCAAGATATCCAGAACACTTCTCCCAATTAATTCTTTAAAGATTAGATATCTGGTAGCCATGGACAGTAGGACAATTCCCAATTCTAATGGTAAAATTAGAAATTATTTTTATTCAAATGAGATGCCTTTTCAACCAGCAAGAAAATAATTTTATGAGTGTTACTCATTTTATTATCGGCAAACAACCACTGCCTTTCACATAAAATAATTATTAGACATTTACATTTGAAAAACAGTAAAAAATGTCTTGAATACCTCAGGGAGTGAGGATATAAAGTCATAGCTTCTAAAATTAAGTAATTTTTAAAGCTAAGCATGGACACAACATCTTTCAACAGGTGTGAGGGTGTCCTAAAATAAAAATAACATTTTTTCACCTCTCTAGTTTTGAAATGTGACTGATTGGGTGTGATTGTATTTAAAACAAAAATTCAAAGAATTTTTTTTTCCTGTGCTGTGGTCATGAATAACAAGTTTCATCCCTGAAAGTTGTAAAATGACTGAGACATAAATCTTGCAAATACAAAGTTTAGAATAAGCACAATAATTCAGACCTAACTGCATGGTCATAAATAGGATTCTTTAATGTATAATAGGCTCCAAAGTTTCATAACTCTCACAATAAATCTTGTTCTCGTCTGGAGAAAATGGCAGGGTCATGCTCAGATGTGGTCATTTAGATTTATAATTTCTTTTAGCCTGGTTCGTAAGACTACTGCCTCAATATCATTAGTGAGTTTTGTACTCAATATAAATCTTGGATGGAGTTTTTGCAGAAGGCTAACAATTTGTCCTAAAAACTCATGGTTATATTGAACCATTTTCTCACATCATTAAATTAATTTTGTTTTCTCTCAAAGCTTATAAAATCCTTTCTCACAACATTCTAGACATTTCAACCCTGCATGGAAAAGACCCATGTAGAGGGATTTCATGTTAAGTGACAGTAGCATTAAAACCAAAACAGGAATAACTAAACAAAACAAATCAGAGGCTCCAGCACCATATTCAGTGTGTATCATCAGTAAAAATCAGATGTACTGAGCAGTGAAGCAATTTGCAGGCAGGAGTTAGGAGTGAGAAAGCCTGGGATTTCCTGCCAGCTGCATCACAGAGTTCCTGTCAGATGCTGGCCTCATCATTCAGCTCTTGCAATGCTGCCAAGCCCCAGTATGCAAATTAATTAACCAACTCTTCACTTCACCAGCCGCTGAGATTTAAAAAATATTTCTGCAAGTATCTCTCATTTCTTTGCTTTCTAGGCTGGTGGGGGTTCTGTTTTTTCAGGTTCTCACCTCTGGCTTCCAGAACTGTACACATACCCCATTTTATTCCTGAAGAGAATTAATATTCTCACACAATCGCTTGCCTCCAGGAGCTGGAGTGTTCACAAGACACGTATCATGAGGTCTGCAGTGTAACCAAGAATTGGTAACTAATGTCCTTGGTGGGTCCTGCATGCAATGAGAATTTTCTTCCACTGGTTGCATCTGCTTCATATGGATTTACAAAGACTTCCTTTCATGTTTGCAGGTCTCTGAACTGCTCAGAAGAAAGGTGCAATATCTGTGCTGTGCACAAAATATGGTAACATCTAGCTTTGAAGTCTGCTCAGCTGTTGGCCAGACAGCTGATGAGGCTTATCCAATTTCTAGAGCCCTTCATCTGCTCTATGAAATGGAAAATAGCTGTATTTATATAAATAATAAATGAAATGGCAGGAGGTGGCACTTGAAAATATTTACTATGTTTCCTGTGCTTTATTAGGGCCAATAAAAACATGTTACTGTGTACTGCAAACGGTTTCCTCTATTCAGCTCTTCACATTAGCTTGTAACAAGAGGGGGTCCAGTTCCTGTGCTCAGTTGTATTGGTGCCTGTCAGTGTAACCCCATCTCACTTGCTGCAGAGGTGGTAGGGCAAAAGAAGAGCCATGTTCAGCCCTGGCTCTGTCTCCTGCATGTGACTGCATCTGGGCTCCAACACACACGGGGCTTTCCCTTAACCTTCACACAGACCAAGTACCCAGCTTTGGGAATAGTGGCTTGCAGTGGAGACACATTTTTTATAACGCTGACTTTCTAGAATTGTATTCTTGCAAGATCTAAGTGCATACAAAACAACTGTTAATAAGGTCTTTGATCTTTGCACAGACTTCCATGCTTATTTCATTTTACTGCACTTTGAAGTAATTGTAGGCTATGGTATGGAAATACAGAAGGAAATCTCTCGAGAGAAGCATGGGGAAATTACTGCAGTTGGAGAACCAGAGAAAACTGAGCTACTAGGGACCATGAGAGGTTATACACTGAAAGCATTTGATTTAGCATGGATTTTGGAAGATTACTGCAGTATAACAATGTCAAATCAATTTAAAATTGTTCTTTGCAGCACTATTGTGTTAAAAAGGAAGGATACTTGTTTCTGAATGCCTGGTGAAATAAAGTAAGTTGAACGTTTCCTGTTCTGAAATAGTTTTCAACATGTGGACTCTGCCTTTCTCCCCGCTCGAGGTATTCCATGGCAGTGCAACTTCAAAAAGACATTGCACTTGCAGTTAGAGATCTCTTCTCAGAAATGCTAGAGAGAGTAGAATCAGATATGGCATACCACAAAATTTTATGTGGTGGTTTTGTAATGAGAGAAACAATACTTCTTGAAGTGGAAGGGGGAAATGGTCCTCTGGTGTGCTTTTTTACAGCAGCCAGGAAAAACTAGCAATATGTTAGAAAGTAATTTTATGTTTTGACCTCTCAAATTCCTTCCAAAGTGCTTTCATGTGCTGCAAGAACTGAGCTGTCACCCCAACACCAATTACTTGAATTCTCTAATCTCTTTCCATTACTCTGCCAAATCTGAGTTTCTTAATCCCTTCCCTTCCCTTATTGGAAGGGAAAATCTGTCCTGTACCCACAGAGATTGAAGTGATATTAAAAGGCTGAGGAGACAACCCATGCCCTTGTTTGCCTTCAGCAAGGAATAAATCGTAAAAGCGGGAAACTGCCTCTGAGTGTTAAGGAAAAGAAGATGTGACACGGGAGTGAACCCGATTTTGTGTGCCTGTTGTAGTCCATAGGTAATTCTGCTGAAGCAGCAGTCACGCAGGGTTCAGTGCCACCGAGAGCAGTTAGGCCACTTCAGCTTGCCTTGTCTCTATCACAGTAGACACAGATGAGGGCAGTTTACATTTTATTGCATTGTAGATGTGCTACTCTTCCTACATTACTTAGAGTCAGCCAGTAAAGATCTTACAAGGCAGCAGGAAAACAAGAGAAGCAAGCAGTAACTTAGTCACTAAAGCATATGTCCATAAGCATCTAAGCATTGTAAGATGATGAAGAGGTTTTAACCCCTTTCTTACTTTTCTGAAATGTTCTTTGAGCACTCAGGAACTGCCATGATGAACTGTAGCACTCAGAACCTCTCATACTTCTGGTAGCCCAGGAAAGTTTTCTGCTTTAACAAAAAAATCAACAAAAAGCTGGCCTTTCATCTGGGGAAAAACATCACTGCAAACCAAATCCTGTAGCCAGGAGGAGTGCCTCTGTGGTCAGCAGGCCTTCTGATTCACTGGCATGGTTAAGAGGACNAGTCCTGAAAATGGGAATGCTGATTTTTACAGCCATAGCTGTATTGCAAACTGCACAACAGTCTCAGCATAACTGCCCCCCCATCCCAGCCATCCCACCCTTCCCGAGGGTCTTGGGCTAAATGAGACACATTCCCTCTGGTTTATAGAAAACAAGAACAAGATGTTGGTTGTAATAACAACTGGCAAGTTGAAGGAAATAACGCTTGGATCTCCATAGTGGACAAAAGCCTCTCAGGGATAAAAAACAAACTATTTCCTCTAGCAAGGGCTTCCAAACCACAGTACATCAGCCACTTCAAACTGAAGTTTGAAGTCCAGAACAGGACTTGTCTCCATTAGCAGTGGTTTGGCTGTCAGACTTGCTCTCAAACTCTCACTGCCAAGGGCTTCTGACCAATGCAAACTTTACTCTGAGGGCTGTATCCACCTGGCAACTGGCTCTGCCAGGATGTCTTCACTGTGAAGCTGCAAATGCAGGTGCCAGCTCCTCAGCTGAAAAATACAGATGCTAACCCTGTTCCTCTCCTCTCATTTTCACTGAGTAGTCCTGCTTTCTGATACTTTAAGCACATGAGCCTGCAGCAGGACTGGAGATCTGGGCTAAGATATGCGCACTCGTCTGAGCAAGACCCAGAGTTTATGGTGAGGCTCTGAAGCACTCTGGAGCTTTTTGGGAAACTGGATTGGGCACTTCAATATGTACAATAAAAAAATCAGAGTTACATTGGTACTTGCATTACACCTCTACGTTAAGTGATTTCTAATTCTTATGATACTTAATTTGCAATTGTCCTGCCTCAGTCATTTTATATAGTAACAGACAGACCCATTCCAGTTGTAGAAAAGGGGCCATTTTGCCACATTTTTCAGCACAGGGAACAGAGAATCTAATCCCACAGCTTTCACTCAATGATGTGCCAAATCCTCAATCATACAGGCAAATAACCTTTAAAGGTTACTCATAGGTGAATGGTTGTAGGAACAGGCCTACAGAAAGAACTTGTTGGTTTAATTTGCTCTTGCATTGTCTTTAGTCTGTCCTGGTATCACTACTGAAACTGAAGCCGGCCATCCTGTTTAAATCAAGTCCATGTATTTTTGTTTCCACAGCTGTGAGAGGACAAGTCATGAGCATTGTGCTCTCAATAAAGCAGAATCTTCTCAGTGAGTAGTGTGCCAGTGGCAATACACGGAAATATTGAAACTGAGAGTACAGCAGGTATATAGATTTGGATGGAAAATTAAATTATAGTAGACAGTTCTATTTCCTTGCCCCCTCAATTACTTCTGTTAATGATATATTCAGATCAATAAAACTATGTTAACTAAAACAGAAAAAGAAATTGCACCAGCTATGTTTGGAACCTTTTCCTAGATCTTTCAAATTGCTTTCTGTAAATGAAGAAATGTTTTTCCCAGCTCTTGTGGGACTGAAATTTTCCTTTTTCAGATGAAAAAGTAACTTGCATCCAAGGAAGAAATCAAATTAATAGTGTGATAGGGTGCTGCTTTTTTCAGGAACCTTTTGCTCCACCTATATACATGTAAATACTGTTATGACAGGCATTCTTGCTTTAACCACATTTTCCTTGTCAGCAATCCTCCCTTTTCCTCCATATCTATCAGTCATTTGTGACTTTACTTTACTCTTTATTGCCTGACAATACCTGGCCTGTGATAACTACCAATTTTCATGTTCATAACAATTACATCACTGTTGCCATCCACTGCTTCGTTGCTTTCAGGTTGCATTTCTGAGCTTATCATAAAACAAAAAGCTGCTCATATACCTGAGAAGTCATCAAACAACACCTAGAACCACACACATTTATATTGGGAGAATGGCAAAGAGACATCCCATTGCACTAACAACACCACTATGGAGGCTAATGTTAATGCAATGCAAACAATATTCATCTCCCCTCTCATTTGAATTTCACTCAGGTTTACTGCTCAAATTGATCCTGCAGGAGTACATCTCAGATCCCTAAATAACAAGTAGTACTGACTCTCTGAGTGATCTCTTCAGTGCAGGTTTGGGAGCTGTGTGAACCACAGAAATTCCAGGGATGGATTTCAGAAAATGTGGGGTTGACCATATTTTAATTGCGTGATGTTCAGAGTCTTATTAATGAACATGTGTTTCCATTTCTATAAGATCTTTTCAACATTTCTGGCCATGTGTATTATTTGCCTAGTAATCTTCCAGCGTGAATCTCAGGTGCAAATTTACTTATGTGATTTGCCAGTGGCAGGGGACGAGATGGGACAAAAGGAGGTGAAAAGTTAAGGTGGTTGTTTCTTCCCTATTAAAGCCAGTTGTTTCAAGGCAGGAAATGTGGCCATGGGGTCACAAGGCAGTGCTGTCCTTCCCTTCAGGCTCAGGCTGGAGCTGAGTTTATCACTGCTGGAAAGAAAGATACACACTGCTGGGATCCAGACTCAGCACTGGAAGTGGTTTCTTCAATAAATATTAGAGGCCTGGAGAGCACATTGATTGTGATAGTTCTCACACACTTTCACTGTAGAGTTTTTGTCCTACAGCCACCACCCTTCCTCATGCTGTGTTGTTACACTGATCTGCATTCAGCAACAGGGTCTTCAGTTTGCGCAGAAATTGTGCAAATCTACTGGCAAAGCTTCAGATAAAGTTCAAAAGAGGCAGATAATATTCATTAGCACATCACTTCAGTAAAACAATGCTTTTATTCATTCTGGGCCATGGAAATTAGCTGGCTGTTTCTCTTCTGACACTTAGCAGTACAAAGCTAGTGCTTTCAGACCCAAGTTGCTCTGAAGTTAACAATTTTTAATATATCATCACCAATTTTCTTGACTGATCCGGTCTTCTGAGCACTGATTTGGAGCAGCCTGATCTTACCTGTTCTTACCTGACCTACTTTTCCTTTCTAAAATGATTTTTTTATTTTTACAAATCTAAAACTTCGGTTTCCAATTCTCTGTTATCTCAGTGTGAAATTAGCTGTGTGTCCTTCAATGCTTCTAAGCAGAGTAAAATTCGCTCCATTATGATTCAGTGCTGAAATATTGCAATGAGTAGATGACCCTGTCCTGACAGTGTAAAATCTGTGTCCTCGGCTAGAAAGGAATAGAAAGGAGATGCTAGACTGTCTTCCCATCTGATTCCTTTTCCCATCATGGCTACCAAAACTGCGGGGAGGAAAGAAGCAGGGAGTGGAGGGTCAAGGCAGAGCTCTGCTTATCCTTGTTCTGCTTTGCTGCTCCAGAGGGAGGTTTTCTGAAGAAGTCTGAGAAGATCAAAAAGAAGCTAAGCCCTTAAAATTTTACTATTTCAGCTATGTTGCCATAATAGTCTATTTTTTGTACCAGTATTAGAATGATGCAGGTCACTTCCCTTCGTGCCACTGCATAAGATTGATGTGCTCAATTTATGCATCTTGCTTATCTATAAGCATCTGGGGGAAAAGTCCTCTGGTGAAAGTGCTTCAGTTAGTTGCACTGTCATTGGAGAGAAGATGTAAGAGTCTTTGAGGACCTCAGAGAAAGGCCCTACTCTGATGCATTCATTTATGTGGAACTGATTCTCCTTGGCCATCCTTAGTTCCTCTCCTGCCATACATGGGGTGTCAGCCCCATCTCCAGCCTCAGAGCCACCCTTTGCATTTTGCTCAGGTGTGTTCAGAGTCAGTTCCTTTTGGAGTACCCTCAGTAACCGTGGCCATGTTCTTAAAACTTTGCTCCTTGGAGTCTGTGCCTCCCATTTCCTCCTCAGTTTCCCTTTTACCCTGGCTTGTGCTGCCAAATTAATGTCAGCTAAATCTTGGAGGCAGGCCCAGTGGGCACAGTGGGTCATAGCTCCTGTGACAGGCAGTGGAGTTTCCTGGGAGATGAACTTTAGCAGCTGGGTCCATCGAACGGGACTGTGCAGCCTGGACATGGACCCATCCCTTTCCCCTTCCTGTGCTGAGAGGAGCTGCAGCTGTGCAGGTGGAGGGGAGGGCACACATCCCTAGAGCCAGTGCACAGAACGGGAGTGTCAACCCCTGCACGCTGCATCCCTGCACGGAGCTGCTGCTCTGAAAGGGGCTGGGGTTTGTTCTGTATTAGTATTATTTGTGACTGAACTTTTCTCCTCGCCTTGAATAGTGTCTTCTTGGGACAGATCAATCACAGCAAATCATGTCATGTAAAGCACGAAGTGGGGGAGTTGGACAATATTAATTGAAATTTTTTATGAGCTCCAGAGAGAAAACAATTATTCTATAAACTAAAACTAAATAAAAATTAAATTTAAAAATTAAAGTTAAAATTAAAATTAATGTTTCGTGTCCTCCTAGTGATCCATTTTAAAATTGTGTTGCTGTCTCTTATAGATGAAATAACTCTGCACCTTTCAAACAGGATGAAATTAACTGAGCAGGTCTTTTCTCTGTCTTGTGACACCCAAGACAACTTCACATCTCCAGTTTAAGACAAGTTCTGTTGTGACAGAGAAAAATAGCAGACAAATACCTTCACTGAGGTCAGTGCAGGATTAGGCCTCCTTCAATGGTGTCAGCCTATATGAATTTTAGGGAAAAACTTGTCCGAAGTCTACAGGTGAGGAAGACTTACTCCATGTTTGGGTATTATGCTTATTTCCTGACAGCAAATGCCTTTTCACATCAATAATCATTCCTGCACAGGTCTGAAGTTTGGAGTTACAACCAGTAATTAAAACAAAAAACATTACCAGTGCCAGTCAATAACAAACACACAAAAGAATTTCTATTGCTACTGTATGGATTACATTAGTCTTACTTTACACAACTTAAACCAGCTGTTTGCAAAGCCCTGAGCACTGGCTAGAATAAAGTCTCAACATGGTGTTTCCTCACCTTTTTTATAACATACAATTGCAGTTATTTGGAAATTATAGTTTTGTGTACACTAGTTAGTGATAACTTTTTATTTAAATAATAATTACAGAGTTTCTGAATTATATATACTGGCACCTGCTTAGTGGGGGGCTTTTTGACAAAAACCCATTCCTCTGCTTGTATTCAAGAGTGTGTAATGAACAATGGATGTTGCCAGAAGAAAATAACAAACTGTTATAAAACTAAGATGTAACAGTCATACTGGATAACAATCAGAAAACTTTCCTAGCAGGCTGGCTGCACTGTTGGTACAAACTGGAGTAGTCCTTTGGGCTTTATAGAGTTGTTATGAATTACTTCAGCTGACAAACCCAACACAATGAATTTCCGTCTCATTCTCTCCCACCGTCTATGTAAGATAGTAAAAGGAAGAAATAAATAAGAAACAAAAAACATTGTCTTGATAGATGAAAATGAGCTCTGATGCTCTGGTTAGTCCAAACACAGATTTTTTCCCTTTCACCTAGAAGCCAAGGAGCTGGACATCAGAAAATTGGAATACTATATTTTCCTAGCTGTACACCTAACATTTTATAAGGGGAGAAAATACTCCAAGAATATGGACTTTAACACTGTGAAAGCAACAGGAAAAAACTTGTCCCTGGAGGGCAAGAATAAACTAAACTTTGTTTATAGGCAAAAGAGAAAAAATAGTAGCCAACAACACATGAGTACAGTGGATTTATCTATCTGACCTAGCACAGCTGTGGTAACCACATCTGCTTGGGACTGTAAGCTTGCCATCCTGAAGAAATTTCAGAGTAAAAGAGCCCAAAAAAGCTGGCAGTCCTCCTCTGTGATACCCTGGTTTGACAAACATTTAACAAAACACTTCTCTCCACTATTTCATTTTGGCACAAAAGCAGGACATAGACAGCATGGTTTTTCTCAAAGGAACAGGCAGCTGTCTTGGTAAAAGGTTAGATATTGAAGCACATGTATTTGAAGCACAAGCAGCAGCTTTGTCCCATGTCCCAGGTGTAATGCTGACAAATGCTGCAGATACACTCAGGAAGGAGAGGTAAAGGATGAAGCTCTGAACAAGCTCAGTGAGCCTTTCACTGTGAGCTTAGACCAATATCAGTTTGGAGTAACTTTTTTTTTGGTTCTAAGTCAGGTAGGTGTGGGTAGACAAATCATATAAGTCACCTATGTAAAAAATGTAAGCAAAATATCTGGTTTACTTGTTCACAAGTGTTCAACAACAATACTCTTGATGGAATTCAAAGGGTCACCATTTGATGGTGATTTCCAGACCCCCACAGAAACCAAAGGATCCCAAGCCCGGAGGATCATCCGCTGACTGATTTTGCAACAAAACAGTCTGTGAACCATCAGAACAATGTCTACTGAGGGAACCACAGCAGTAACAAAGAGCTGAAGGTTGTAGCTGCTTCAGCTAGGCCTGCACAAGCATTTCTGTCCCTGAGATAAAGACACGCAACCTCTGTGAATAATCTGAACTTAAGATGTCATTGCTCATCATATCCTTTCCTGAGCAAGATATAAGAGGAAAACAGAAAAAGGTGAAGAGCAAGCCAAGAACCACAGAATGAAACTCTACATACAGATCCCTAGGAAGGGGACAGTTAAAAAAGAGACGAAAAGTTTGAATTTGTGAATCTGTTGGATTAAGGCCAGAATAGTGGATTCCATCCGAGGTGGAGGAGATCTACTTTGTCTGGCTCTGCAAAACTTTGTGAGCCAAAATTGCCAAGACTGGTCTGGCCCTGGGTCTATAGCTCAGCCAAATGTTTGTTGATTTCATTGTTTAATTTCACTGGAACTTCCTTTCCCAAGCCCCTTAAATAATTTAAAGTTATGTGAAGTACTTCCAAAGTCATTCTGCAGATTGGGCAGACCTAAGATTAGAGCAATTTTGCAGCATTTTCCAAAGCATTCAGACAATGTCAAGCCCTACTGGAATCCCAACAACTGCAGCGTCACTGACAGACTTGCAGTGTGCAGTATCATCATGAACAGCCCTCAGGACATGACAACAAAGGTATTTTACCCTTGACAGCAAATTCAGTAGCCTTATTTGTATTGTTTCCCTCCTTTCCTAGGAGCAAACAGGAATAGGATGAAAGCATGTAGTTGAGGATTAAATAATTAATTTCTATGACTTAAAAGAGGTGGGTTTTTTTCCCTTGCTTAAAATTTATCATTTTATTTTGAAAAGTGTCTGCTTGGTATCTGTGGTTTCAGAGAAGGCTGTTCAAGTTGTGAGAAATTGTTTTCCTGGCTGTACTATGTATCTTCATAAAGCCAGCAATGTAGCTGCAATGCAAGGATCATTTTTCTTCCTCTTTTTGAAATATCTAGTTAGAAAGGAAATCACTCAGGAAGGAGTGCAACAAAAAAATTAATTATAGCAGAGAACTTATAATGTAATGGTAAGAATTGTGCTGGCCCTGCTGGATATAGATATGATTGGGAAGAAGAATGATCAGGAGGACCACAGTGTTTCTCTGGGATCAGAGGCAGTGCTCATCAAAGAAAGATCTCATCTGTACAGAGATTCCCCAAGTGCTTCATCACTGGCTTTTCTGTGAAGACCCCAAAGCTCGCTTAGTGAAATGATCTCATTATATTGGATACTGCTAATACTTGTAAGGGGGATTAGCACAAAGGCTTAGTTGGGTTGTAGCAGACCACATGGATTGGACCCATAAGGATGAGACAAAGGCACTGTAAAAAACATTATATTCCTTAGTACGTTACTCTGTGAATGCCAACAGAGGGTGACATCAATTCCTAGCTCTTAACTAGCTGTGTCTATGATGGGAGTGGGACTGGACAGGAAAGTAGGACAGTGACAAGGGTGTAGTAGAGTGATTACTGAGGATGTGAGTAAACTTGAGCTCTGCTCTAAATTATTATGTCCTGTTTAATATCAGATCAATAAAATATTCTGTAGAAGAAAAACAAAAGTAATAATTTTTTTAATAGCTACCTCAAAACTGAGTAGAGAAACTGGTAGAATGAGTAGCAGAAATATACTCTTATCAGAGAAAAATGCATTGAGTAGAATACAAAAAGAAAATTCAATAGTTGGATTTTCCCGTGTTTCTTCTATCTGTTTATTGGTTTATATTCTAGAGTGCCTTTTTTCTCAAAGCTAAATTTCACTTCAGAATGGGATAATGTGCTTTTCACAGATCTGGACTTTAGGGACTGCAGAGTAGAAAGAGTACCACTGAAATGCCAGCAGAAGGTGTATAAACAGTTCCACACCGTGCAAGGAGATTAGGCAGTCTTTATCCACACCAATGAAATATCAAAACATCTCTTTCTGGTCTACGGTACAGGTGTGACAACCAAAGAATCTGAATTATTTTGTCTTCCAGTGTCTTCTGTCACACTCTTTTTGGCACTTTGCAGGAAGTAGATGGATTAGGGTTCACAGTTGTGAAGAGCTCTGCTGATATTACAGAAAAAAATGGTATTTGTTGAAAGACAATTCTTAAATAACTTTGCTGGTAGGTTTATTCTCATGGAAAACTGGTGCCCACCAAAGTTGCTCTATCTATATACCCCTTCTCAGCTGCACAAGGGAGAGAAAATACAATGAAAAGCTTGTGGGTTGAGACAAGAACAGGGAGAGATCTCTTACCATCATGGGCAAAAAATCTCAGCTTGGGGAAATTAATTAAACTTGCTACCAATCAAATCACAGTAGGATAATGAGAAGTAAAACCAAATCTTAAAATACTTCCCTCTCACCCTTCCCTTCTTCCTGGGCTCAACTTCACTCCCATTTTTCTCTAACTTCTTCCCCCTCCCATGGGAGACAGGCCTCCACAAACTTCTCCAATGTGAGTGTTTCCCATGGGCTGCATTTCTTCTTCCAGCATGAGTCCCTTCCACAGGGTGCAGTCCTTCAGGAACAAGCTGCCCCAGTGTAGGTCCCCCATGGGGTGACAAGTCCTGCCAGCAAAATTGTTCCACTGGGGGCTCCTCTCTCCACAGGTGCTGCCAGGATCCTGCTCCAGTGTGGGCTTCCCATGGGGTCACAGCTTTCTTCAGGCATCCCCCTGCTCTGTTGGGGGGTCCTTCATGCACTGCAAATGGATCTCTGCTCCACCATGGACTTTCAGGGGCTGCAGGGGCACAGCTGCTTCCCCATTATCTACACCATGGGCTGCAGTGGAATCCCTGGTCCAGCACTTGGAGCACCTCCTCCCCTTCCTTTCTCACTGACCTTGGTGTCTTCAGGGCTGGTGGTCTCACATGTTCTCACTCCTCTCTCTGTCTGCAGTTGGTGCTGTGCTTCTTAAATTTGTTACCCCAGAGGCGATACCACTGTTGATCCTGGGCTGGATCTTGGCCAGCAGGTCTGTCTTGGAGCTGGCTGGCACTGGCTCCACTGGACATGGGGGAAGTGTCAAGTAACCTCACAGATGCCACCACTCCCAGTCCCTCCCAGTACCAAAACCTGCCCGAGCCAACTCAATATAAATATGTGGCACTTCTTATCTCAGAGGGCACGTACCAGACAGGCCATCCTGCACGCACCTAGACACTGTCAGCAGCTGTTGAGATAATGATTTTATTTTGCTGATAGCAATTTAGTTGCTTGAATTTGCTCATTTCTGCCAAAGGTAGACCATGCTGTTCCAGCGGGGGGGGGGAAGGGGGGACGAAATCTGATCAATACAGATTATTTGTTTTATCTGTATGAAGATAAAATTATAGTGGGAGGTGTGTGCATGTTGACTGCCTTCTAGCTTCACCAAGGAAGACTACTATTGATTAATATTGATTAAGTGGGATAAAATCCTCTTTTAATTTTTTCTCTAAGGAGGAAACCAAATTGGTTCTTTCATTAAATAATAGAGAAGAAGCCTATTACCAAACCATGCACTGCTCAGATATTGATACTTCCCACTTCTGTTTGTGTTTGTCTCCTTTTGGTGGAACTGCTTTCCCAAAGAAAAGCACTAATGGGGAGAAGTTTAGAACCCCACTTGTGATATTTATAAAACAACCAGACTGTGTTGGGCTCTTCATCACAATTGGCTGTTCAGTGCCCTAATCTCTAAACCCATTTTCCTGGCACAAGAAAAGTCACAGGGTTATTTGCACTGTGGTCCCAGGAAAGACAATCAGCTAAGACACGGACTTGCTAATTAGCAACTGCTACTTCAGGCTTATTGGTTTGAAAGGAAGAGTCATTAAAGTAAATGTGAACAAACCTTAAGACCACACTATTTTGGGTTTTTTTTGTTTCTAGGTAGTAAGCTCCTGTAATCCTCTGAGGTCTATTACCTTAAATTTCAGTCTTCTAAAACTGGTCCCTTAACTCTGAGCAGATCTGAGTGTGGTGCCCGTGTTGCCTTACCGATGATTGTGATGTGGGAGCCCACAAGGAGTAGATTGGGTCTAATTGGTTCAGAATAATATTTGCCCACCTTCCTAGTTTATCTGAGGATGTTCCAGCTCAAAACTACCTCATATATATATAGAGTAGCAACCTGTAGATCTCATTTCCCAGAGAAGACTGTTTTGCTCTTCCAAAATGATGCTTCTGATGCAGCCATATTAATACTGTCAGGATTAACCCCCAATTACTCTTTCTGCATCCCAGAATATGATGCTCTAATTCTAGGATTTTTTTTTCAGGAAATATTCCAGGGTGGGCTGATCATTTCAAAATATTGTGATTTATTTTGGAATAAAGTGTTCACTGGGAAGACAATGCCACGCAATTTCTATGCATTAACAATCCTATTTATTTTTAACTTCACAAGTAGATATTGCACTAGGAGACAACCTTTCCGAGTCACCCCTGTATTTTAAGTGAACTTTGAGTTTATTCCTTGACAGTTCAGCACGAAGAAGTACCTGTTTCTGAAGCCGAAAAAAATGTGTGAACAGCTATATTAGAAAGCTGTTAACAGAAGGGTGGAGGTCACACATTGGGCTGGAAATGTAAGGACATTTTTAGTGGATAAAGTGCAGGAATGCTCAGGGAAGTGAATACACTTAAAATCCATATTCCACTGAAGACTGTCACTACCTCCTTATTAATTCCAGGAGGACTGAGGTTGATGGTTGTACAACATGGATTTGAAGTAAGGCCTTCTGGATGCTGCCACTTCTGTGCGCTTTGTTCAAAGGAAGGTACTTTGTACAGGAGTTTGTTCACTCCTGCATGCAAATGGATTTAAAAAAAACCCAAAACCACCTTTTGCTTATCAATTAAATTAAAATCTTGATATACATATTGCCTTTTTTTTTTTTCCTTCTATCAAATGCATCAGTTCTGGGCCTGTCACTACAAAAAAAAAGGCATTGAGGGTCTGGAGCAAGTCCAGAGAAGGGCTATGGAGCTGGGGAAGGGTCTGGAGCACAAGTCCTGTGAGAAGCACCTGAGAGACCTGGAGTTGTTCAGCCTGGAGAAAAGGAGGCTCAGGGGGTACCTTATCTCTCTCTACAACTGCCTGAAAGGAAGTGATAGACCAATGGGGGTCGGTCTCCTCTCCCATGTAACAAGTGATAGGACAAGCAGAAATGGTCCCAGGATGTGCCAGGAAAGGTTTAGACTGGAAATTGTGGTAGCATTCTTCACTGAAAGGGTTATTAAACATTGGAACAGGCTGCCCAGGGGAGTGGTCACCATCCCTGGTGGTACCTAAAAGACATATAGATTTAGCCCTTAGGGACATGGTTTAGTGGTGGGCTTGGCAAGGGTTAATGGTTGGGCTCTGTGATCAATTCTATGATTCTGAGTACCAGAGAGCTGCAAGAATATGGAATTGTAGGAAGCATTTCTCATACTGTGACATTATAGTGCCTTTCCATATTTGCTTTTGTCTGTCTTATGGTAATATCCAGGGACTTCTTGCTGTTATACAGATTCTTAGAAAAGTGTATGATTCTCAGCAGGAGTAATGGAAGTGACAGTGACAGAACAAATTACAAAGGTAAAAGAAAACCCTGCACAGGAAGATTGTGTTACTGAATTAGGCATATTATCTATTATCATTAAAATAACTATAATTTATCCAGTCATAATGTGACCAAAACCAGGCTAACTTGAAAGTAAAGTATGATGACACACAGAAAATGGGATTTTATGATGTCTTCTCTGTGACCTGAGTGAGTTTTGATAATTCCAGATAATTCCTAATGGATGCTGAAATAAACCTAAAAGAAGTAAAAATGGAGTTCTTTTCTCACTGCACTCCCTCACTGGCACATTACACCTGTGTTTCTAGAAGAGATCAGTGAGTTTTAGTACCCACCAAGAGACAGTTGATTATTTTGCTTTTGGAGAGTGAATGTTAAATGTATGCCTGATACCAGCAGAAAAGGTGAGTAGAACAAAGAACAGCACCCGAAATTCCCTTTTGTTTCTCAAAACATGGGTCTGAATGAACAAATGTAGTTTGCAGATCAGCCTGCAACCCAAGCGGTTTTGCTTAGGGATTTCTCCCTAAGATGTGTGCAAGATCATAATTAATTCCTTTTAAATTCTCCTCAAAACAAACCTCCCCAAGAAAAACCTATGGATTACCCTTCAGGACCTCCAGCACCTGTTTTGCTTTACATTTTGATTTTAAACTTTCTCTTAAATCCTTCCTCCTACCACTCCAAAGGAGCTTTTTCTGCTCACCTACTGCCTGCATCCTCACAATTCTGACACCTGCTGTGTTTCCTATCAAACCTGCTGGGCAGTAACCAGCACAAACCAGCCGTCACACTTTAGTGGGGTTCAGAGCACCACAAAACTCGGTCCCTGTCATAACTGGCTGCTAGACCCTCCTCTGAAGGTTGAGAGTTAGTTTTGTGCATTGGAAGGGCACAGGCTCTGCCTGCCTTGCTGTCCAACTCCACGCTTGTGAGTCGGCATTTGTCTGGAGAGTAGGTTGGCCTTTGTTGGGGTTTTAGGGGTT